>JAZHYW010038509.1:0-41824 GCA_037355805.1 Ixodes ricinus
GTCTCCAGTGCTGCGGGGCTGACATTCCCCGCCGGTCTGGACACCTGGTGACCTATCATTGTCTCCAGTGCCGGAGCCGACATTCCCCGCCGGTCTAAACACCTGGTCACTCCATCATTGTCTCCAGTGCCGGAGCCGACATTCCCCACCGGTCTGGACACCTGGTGACATCCATGCATTGTCTCCAATGCCGGAGCCGACATTCCCCGCCGGTCTGGACACTTCGTGACTCCATCATTGTCTGCAATGCCGGAGCCGACATTCCCCGCCGGTCTAAACACCTGGTCACTCCATCATTGTCTCCAGTGCCGGAGCCGACATTCCCCGCCGGTCTGGACACTTGTTGACGCCATCATTGTCTCCAATGCCGGAGCCGACATTCCCCACCGGTCTGGACACTTGGTGACTCCATCACTGGCCTCCAGTGCCGGAGCCGACATTCCCCGCCGGTTCGACACTTGGTGATTCCATCATTGTCTCCAATGTCGGAGCCGACATTCCCCGCCGGTCTAAACACCTGGTTAATCCATCATTGTCTCCAGTGCCGGGGCCGACATTCCCCGCCGGTCTGGACCCTTGGTGACTCCATCATTGTCCCCAATGCCGGAGCCGACATTCCCCGCCGGTCTAAACACCTGGTCACTCCATCATTGTCTCCAGTGCCGGGGCCGACATTCCCCGCCGCTTCGGACACTTGGTGACTCCATCATTGTCTCCAGTGCCGGAGCCGACATTCCCCACCGGTCTAAACACCTGGTCACTCCATCATTGTCTCCAGTGCCGGAGCCGACATTCCCCGCCGGTCTGGACACTTGGTGACGCCATCATTGTCTCCAATGCCGGAGCCGACATTCCCCACCGGTCTGGACACTTGGTGACTCCATCATTGTCTCCAGTGCCGGGGCCGACATTCCCCGCCGGTCTGGACACTTGGTGACTCCATCATTGTCTCCAGTGCCGGAGCCAACATTCCCCGCCGGTCTAAACACCTGGTCACTCCATCATTGTCTCCAGTGCCGGAGCCGACATTCCCCGCCGGTCTAAACACCTGGTCACTCCATCATTGTCTCCAGTGCCGGAGCCGACATTTCCCACCGGTCTGGACACTTGGTGACGCCATCATTGTCTCCAATGCCGGAGCCGACATTCCCCGCCGGTCTAAACACCTGGTCACTCCATCATTGTCTCCAGTGCCGGAGCCGACATTCCCCACCGGTCTGGACACTTGGTGGCGCCATCATTGTCTCCAATGCCGGAGCCGACATTCCCCGCCGGTCTAAACACCTGGTCACTCCATCATTGTCTCCAGTGCCGTAGCCGACATTCCCACCGGTCTGGACACTTCGTGACTCCATCATTGTGTCCAGTGCCGGAGCCGACATTCCCCACCGGTCTAAACACCTGGTCACTCCATCATTGTCTCCAGTGCCGGAGCCGACATTCCCCGCCGGTCTGGACACTTGGTGACGTCCATCATTGTCTCCAATGCCGGAGCCAACATTCCCGCCGGTCTGGACACTTGGTGACTCCATCATGGCTCTCCAGTGCGGGGCCGACATTCCCCGCCGGTCTGGACACTTGGTGACTCCATCATTGTCTCCAGTGCCGGAGCCGACATTCCCCGCCGGTCTGGACACTTGGTGACTCCATCATTGTCTCCAATGCCGGAGCCGACATTCCCCGCCGGTCTAAACACCTGGTCACTCCATCATTGTCTCCAGTGCCGGAGCCGACATTCCCCGCCGGTCTGGACACTTGGTGACGCCATCATTGTCTCCAATGCCGGAGCCGACATTCCCCACCGGTCTGGACACTTGGTCGACTCCATCACTTGGCCTCCAGTGCCGGAGCCGACATTTTCCACACGCCGGTCTGGACACTTGGTGACTCCATCATTGTCTCCAGTGCCGGAGCCGACATTCCCCGCCGGTCTAAACACCTGGTCACTCCATCATTGTCTCCAGTGCCGGAGCCGACATTCCCCGCCGGTCTGGACACTTGGTGACGCCATCATTGTCTCCAATGCCGGAGCCGACATTCCCCGCCGTTCTAAACACCTGGTCACTCCATCATTGTCTCCAGTGCCGGGCCCGACATGCCCCGCCGGTCTGGACACTTCGTGACTCCATCATTGTCTCCAATGCCGGAGCCGACATTCCCCGCCGGTCTAAACACCTGGTCACTCCATCATTGTCTCCAGTGCCGGAGCCGACATTCCCCGCCGGTCTGGACACTTGGTGACTCCATCATTGTCTCCAGTGCCGGAGCCGACATTCCCCGCCGGTCTGGACACGTGGTGATTCCATCATTGTCTCCAGTGCCGGAGCCGACATTCCCGCCGGTCTGGACACTTGGTGACTCCATCATTCTCTTCAGTGCCGGAGCCGACATTCCCCGCCGGTCTGGGCACTTGGTGACTCCATTATTGTCTCCAGTGCCGGAGCCGACATTCCCCGCCAGTTTGGGACCCCTTGAACTTACCCACGTAAACAGCACCGAGGTTGGCATGCCCCACTTACCTAACGGCGAACATCGGTTGAGGTACGTGTTACAGAATTGAGGCGTGATTTTTTAACAGACAGGCGCCGTATAGCTCTCCCGTGCCCGTGGCCAAATAGGGGCATGTGATCCTCGATTGGAGCGAGAAGAATTGGGAGGCAAAGGGGTCTGACAGTTTATATAAAGAGGTAGCAGGCAAGGATTCCGGAGATACTTGATTTGACCGTCCTTAGGTTAGAGTCTTGGGTAGAGGAGTCCTCATGGTTGAAGCCGTTCAACTCAGACTCCACCGGAGGAGAAAGGGACTTGGGGCGACCGAATGTGAGTCAGTGAATTGCTTGACTAAACTTGCTGTGTTATGTGACTTTCTTGGAAACGACTGCAGCTTGGCATGATCGAATCAGGTATAGTTTAATGTGTAATGACTCCACGTTAATTTGGCGACCAAGGTGGGTCTCGATCAATCGGTCGTTGCTTTGGATTGTCCCAGAGGTGTCACACACATCGCGAATTCGCGTTCATCCTTGGAGGAATTATTTACCGAGTTCTTCGAGCGTACCTGTTCCACAGACCCAATGATGGCGCAAGTAAGGACAGTTCCTCCGAGGGGCGAGGGTCGGACGTTGTCGGAGATGCCTAGGAAGGTGAGGCAACTGGCCCACAACCCCAAGCGGAAGCTTTGGCTTCGTCCCCAGCCCGATGGCAGGCGGCGGAGACTAGCGGAGGCTGGGGCTTCCTCCCCAGAACAAATGGCAGGTGCCGGAGACTCGGGTGAGCTTGTGCGTGCCATGACGGCGACGTTAGATCTGGTTTCGCAACAACTGGGCATTGCGCCAAGTGTTGAAAAGGCGGCGTCTTTCTCCGTAACTCGGCCGCGGTTCAATAAACCGATACCGACGTATTCGGGTTACTCCAACGGAAAATCTGTTCACGATTTCCTGCAGGACTTATATCCCTACGCAACCGCTTTGGGGACATCGGACGAAACGAGCATTTTGCGAATCGTACCCATTGCACTGACTGGCGACGCAGTGCATTGGAGGCGACTCTGACGGCCGTTCCAATCAGTGAGAGGCTTCCGGGCATGGTTCAGAGTGAATAATTCCGCGAAGGATGAACGCGAATTTGCGATGTGTGTGACCCCTCTGGGACAATCCAAATCAACAACCGATCGATGGGGACCCACTTTGGGCGCCAAATTAACGTAGAATCATTCCACTTTACACTATGCCCCATTCGATCATGCCACGCCCCACTCGTTCCCAAGAAAGTCACACAACACAGCAAGTTCAGTCAAGGAATTTACTGACTCAACATTCGGTCGTCATAGTCCCGTTCTCCCCCGGCGGAGTCTGCAGTTTAGCGGCTTCATCTATGAGGACTCCTCTACCCAAGATTCTAACCTAAGGACCGTCAAATCAAGTTTCTCCGGAATCCCTGCCTGCTACCTCCTTATATAAACAGTCGGACCCCTTTGTCTTCCGTCCCCTTTCGCTCCAATCGAGGATCTCATGCCCATATAAGGCCACGGGCACGGGCGAGCTCTACGGCGCCTGTCTGTCGAAAAATCCCGGCTCGGTACTGTAACGCAAACCTCAACTGATGCTTGCCGTCAGGCAAGTGGGGCATGCCAACCTCGGTGCTGTTTACGCGGCTGGGCTCAAAGGGTCCCAAACTGGCGAGGAATGTCGGCTTAGGCACTGGAGACACTGATGGAGTCACCAAGTGTCCAGACCGGCGAGGAATGTCGGCTCCGGCACTGGAGACAATGATGGAGTCACCAAGTGTCCAGACCGGCGGGGAATGTGGGTTTCGGCAGCGTGCACATGGAGGCCAAGGCAAAAAGTCTCAGCACAGTTTAGTGTGATATTCTCAAAACGAGCGTATTTTGTCCCCCTAAAGCGATATCAGTAATTTATTTTTGTTGAACTTGTAGCGGAGTGTACACCTTTACAAGCTCAATTGTCTTAAGATATAGTATTTTTCCGCCGTAGCGGTGGGTCTTCCCATATGTAGGAATGTGTTTTTGAAATAAAAAGATCCAGAGTACACATAAGCATTCCTTATGAGTTGTTATTGCGAAAGCACGCGAGCCGCTCCTTCGCCCCCTTTTTCGTCTGCTGCGTACTTTTTGTCGCCGATCGGCGCGTGTGCTCCCCTGGCAACCTTGAACGTTCCGCGCTGATGGACACGCAGCGCCATAGGGTGAGCGGTCGTCGAAACTGACGAACGCAGCGGCCAATGGGAGCCCCGTCGAAGCGCGCCAGCCAATGCAACCGAAGGAAACTATCTGCCGTTTTCGCGCTCTAGACTGATGACGTCCTCTCGCTCCATGAGACAGTCAATGCTTTTGCATTAAAAATAACTGCTGATGCTCCATTCTGCAGCTAGCGCCCTCGCCGTGGCCACACTATGGTGTCTAGAGCGCGTTTCTAAATGTGTTTACCTGCGATTTCTAGGCTCAATCGCCAGGATCGCGACATCCCACAGTATGGCACGCCGGCTCATGTGGCAGAATTTGTTGCCACTTGGGGATTACTTTTTATTTATGACTGGGAAGGAGGGCAAAAGCACCCGTAGAAGACTTGTTCTAAGTACCGAAGCGACATGTCGGAAACATTACTTGTTAGATGGCATGGCAAGTATTTAACTGTTTACAACCATACATTCATTATAATATCTGTACTCTAGAGTTCAACTCAACCAGACAATCAAAAGTCACCTTTGTTGTGCTTCTGTGCTTTTCTATAGGAAAACGCGCGTGCAATTTGTACCTTCGCCAGAGAATAACACGGATCGCATTTTTTATATGGGTGGTAGCGTATACTATATACCGTCATTAGCATTGTGAAAGTGTATTTCCTTTAGTTTCGGTATTTTCTTTATCGGTGAACGATGTTAAATCTTGCTATATTTCAGGCCCAACCTGTTTGCACTGCAGGTTTGCAAAGAGAAGCGGCGAATCTGAGAAAAACAATTGAAAGTAATATAGTGTGTCTCAAGGTGGGCCAGCATTGTGATGGCACTAATATATTTTCATATGCAAACTCTAGCTGTCACCATACAAAAATTATCCTCTCGTGCAATTTTAAAAGCTGCTAAAAACACCCAAGATGACAACAACAAAAAGTGTGTGGGCTTAGAAATGCCACACACACACACGATAAGAGGGCAGTTCTTCGGCGCCCGTTTCCGGCTTGAGCGGCGCTGCCGTCGCAGTCGGCGTCGGCGTAATCGCGAGGCTCACGTGACCCCTTGACGTCATGGCGTCACGTGACCTCAGGGGTCACGTGACTCCTTGAGCTCACGTGACCTCAGGGGGCACGTGGCCTCACGGGGGCCAGGTGACCTCAGGGGGGCGCGGGGGCTGAAGGAGGAGGAGAGGAGGAGGAGGAGGAGGAGGGAGGAGAAGCAGGCAGGATGACGAGGTAAGGAGGAGGAAGGAGGGGTGTACCCCTCCCCTCAGTACCCTTCCATCCTTTTCCTCAAGAGCTGCGCTCTAATTAGGCGTTACAGGGAGTTGTGAACGGCTTTTATTATTTTAGATACGTCGACGATTATCTGGCTTCATTTAGGAAAGTATCTGGTGAAAATAAGTATGAGTGCATCAAAAACATGTTGTGTGCATTCAAATCCAACTCATGTCCCTATTGAAAATAATTCTAAAGGGTCCATCAGCATTCAAGGATTATGGGACCTCACAGGCCTTGAAAATCCTTCAGAACTACCCTACAGAAAAACCCTTCAGGGATACCACATAGAAAATCCCTTCAGCCCCACAGCCCTTAAACGCGTGAGACCCTTTAGCCCATCAGCCCTTTAGACGCCAAATGACTGTGAACCATAGACAAAAATGCAGTTCAAAACATTATTGAAAATGTATTGCAGACATTTAGTTTTACATGCATATTATAACTCAAAAATGCGAATAAAAGCAATGTTTGTTCAAACCCGGCGCAAGGAGCTGTAGACGAAAGAGATCAAATCAAATAGGGACAGCTGACTTGTTCATCACAAAGAAAAACATCTTTCAAAGTGCTCACAATGCCGCTGGGTATATTCCTGATGTACGGTAGTTCAGCTAATAAAACTGAGCAGGTGCACCTCACGGACACATGCACAGTCTCAGTAAGCACGTTTAGCGAAAACTACAAACTCGCAAGCAGCACCCGCCACCGTTGAGAAATCCTGAGCACAGTCACGGTTTCGTCCATGATGACGTCGCGCCGGCGTCTCGGCGTATTTTTCGCTCGCTGGATGCTTCTGAAGCCGGACGGACGAGGAGCGCAAGGAACAAGGCCGGACAGCGGCCGTCATCCACCGCCTTAGGACCCACAGTGCCATAATACCGGTGCGCAGGCACATCATGCGGTGTGACGCTGACCCCGACTGCCAGGCTTTGCAGCGAGTAAGCCGACACCGGCCACCATCTCCTTGAATGCGCTGAACCAGCACTGGCTGAACATTTTGGCGCTCGAGTGGGGCTGAAGGCGGCCAACGCCGAATTGGGGTTCACATGTGTAACCAAGGAAGAAACTGCACGGATCAAAACAGACCAATAGGCGAGCCCTAAAGCCATGCTCACCTTCCTGGAGGAAATTGGTCCGCTCCAGACATCCGCGGCGGCGGCGGCGGTAACAAGCCAAGCACCCACGAGCCGAGAGAAAATGGCTATACTGGCTTCCCCGGCTAACCACTCTCTCCCGCCGACCGCTGGAGACACGTCCCTGCCCTCTCCCCATCGCCGGGCGGAGAGAGGCGCAGTGTGGGTTGCTTTTAGAGCGCAGCTCTTAGGCGTCCGTTTCCGGCTTGAGCGGCGTTGGCGCCGCCGTCGGCGTAACCGCAAGGTCACGTGAACCCCCAAGGTCACGTGACCCTCAAGTCACGTGACCACCAGGTCACGTGACCCCCCTCAGGTCGTTTGACCCCCAGCTCATGTGACCCCCGAGGCCACGTGGCCCCCAGGTCACGCGACCCCCGAGGTCACGTGACCCCGCCTGAGGTCACATTACCCCCGGCCACGTGACTCCCTCCGAGGTCACGTAACCTCCGAGGTCACGTGACCCCCCCAGGTCACGTGGCCCCCAGGTCACGCTACCGCCCAGAGGTCCCGTGACCCCCCCCCCCCCGAGGTCACGTGAACCCCCCCCCTCTGCACCTTCCCCTCCTCAAGAGCTGCGCTCTTATTCGGCGTTACAAGGAGTTGTAAACGGCTTTCATTTTTTGTAGGAGCCTTCATGTGCGCTTTGCTAGGGTGATGCCACCCTTTGTAATACCACTCGCCGACAAACCAGCGACCATTTTGGTTCTCGGCGATAATCCGTGGGGCTTATAACCCTCCTGGAAACAAGCACCTTATCTCACAAGTTCGGAGCAGCGTTGTGGAACCCACGGAGGGAGGATTAGCATTTTCACCTTCGGATGGAACGACCGATGGACACAAAGGCCGCTTTCCGGCGCACGAGGAAACAATGAGGAACAAAATGGCGGTGGAAGAGGGTGTGGGAAAGCGAAACAGGCAGTTGGCATCACTCTAAGCGAAGCGCACATGAAGGCACTCCAGCCTTTTGGGGACCGTCCCCGTGGAGGAACCGGTTCCCGGAACGAGTCGCTCCCGCGTCCCTGTTCCTGGGAAACGCACTGCTCTCGGCGTGTTTGTTTTTTTTTATTATTGATTGTTGCACGGATCTCGCCTCGAGCTCCCGAGTCTGGAACTCCCGAGTCTGGGACGACGTGCACAGTACCCGATTTGCGAACGTGAAACCGGGCACTTTCACCATCTTCCACAGGCTACGAGCAACCTCGTAGCGGTCGAAAACCCACATGGACGTTGCTGCCAGCACTACCTTGCCCCTCATTGCTTTTGCCGGTACAGCCGATTCCTGTGCCTGGGTGTAGTCCCTACACTGTGGATAGGTGTACACCCATATACTTTTACTCTGTGACAAATTGCACAGTCTGCCCGTGCAGTACAAGTGGCGTGTCCAAAGCCCCTCCTACATTCTCTAGTTTCTTTTTTACAATGTTGCCTAAGCATACTCACAAGTTTTACTTGTATTGTAGTTCCATTTTAGATACATTAGCACCACCAGCTTTGCAGATGCACCACGGAAAGGTCCTGGAAAGTCACATAAAAGCGGGGTAATATATTTTTTATGCACATATATGCAGGCGAATTGTTTGAGCGTACAGTAGTGCAACCTATTCAGTACTGTGGCTAGGTTCAAGAAAACGAGCAGTTTAGAAATTTACCTAAACCCCTTCCCCCCCCCCCCCCACTCACGCACATCTTTTCCAAAAAAGAAACAACAAAAGGACGAAAATAGGACAGTAAGGGAAAGCACAGGAGTCAAACCGTGGATTGTCCTTCCGTCTTTAAAATCCACGCTAGGGAAAGGTCCGCACGGTTTCGCCAGAAAATGCGTCGTAGAAACATGTTTCGTCGACATTGTGACGGTTCATCGAAATATTTCTTGAACCTGACCCTCTTCTAACGTTTTACGTGAAATTGCTTTTTCACTAGGTGAACTGTACTTGGTTTCTCATCGCTCACTGGAAGTAAACGACAAGTACTACGGTGCATACACTGTATAAAAAGACACGGGAGCCCATGTGATTGCCGCAGCAAAAGCAAATCCGGGAAAGAGCCCTAGGTAGCCAGGCGTGTCACTGCCGCCTACAACCCACCGTGGTGCAATCCCGGGCAGCAGAGCCTGCCAGTGTGGCCCTCCTTTCCGTACGCGCCGTCGCTCGGTAGGCCCACAGCCGTCGAACCGCGGCAGTGATATGGAACCCAGAGGCGTACCGGTGGTACAGTGGAGCGAATCAACGTTCCGAATCGATATGCAAAGGCACGTCGCGAAAAAAAGCTGTCAACGAAACGTAGCAATTACTGACTCTAAAATGAAGTGGGCCTCTGCTTCGTTCCGAGGCGCACGGAAAACAACAAAAATATTACACCTCGAAACTCAGGGACACATCCTGCAATAAAAGCAATAACAAACCAAAAATGAAAAACAAAATAAGTGGATATACGTCTTTTATTGAGCTCTACAAATTAGTGCGATTCTACTTCCGTGCAGAAAACGAGCAAAAAATGCCGTACATTCTACAGGGGAAAATCGAAGGATGATGAAGACTGAGAAAACGCTTTAACAAAACAAAAAACAGCATGCGTCGTTCCAAATAGCATAACGTTTTACGTGTCCATGCAATACTTTACGCCACGCGTTATTCTTTGTTGCTCACTTTAAAACGTTATTTGTGCCTAGTCATTCGCCTGCAAGTTTCGGTTGATCGGCGCAACCCGAGTGCTCTGCGGGATCTAGCCGAGCCGTAGTTTTGGAACTCTCTCTTTAATCTAATTGAGAAGTGTATGCATGCTATAGCCTTTTACAATGTCTTATTTAGACTTAGAGTTTCATTGCCTAAGTGAAATGAAACTCGTGAAAGGAAACAAGACTGCATATCGCCAGTGCCTTGTGGTGATATCTTGTGGCAGCAAGTCCAATAGGCGTACCATCATCCGGAATTCAATATTAATATTTTTAATATAAATTCTTGTGTAAGGACTTAACAAACTTCGAAATTTTATCGTGACTTGTTCACGTTTCTGCTGTTGTATAAGAAAATAGCAAACAGGCCGGTAGATACTATGTTTTTCTTTTCCGCCCTACTCCAATCGATCCTGAAGGCTACAATAAGATGCCTACGCCAATTACAAACAAAATATCAAAACGGAAAGTAATTATGGAGCTGTGCCACTACGCCTGCTGCGATAGAGGTATTTGCAACTAACGCCGTTAATCATTCAGTAATAATAATTAAAATGTCGTCATGTCCGCACGGTGAAAAAAGTGGGGCTGCAAATCCACGCGAAGGTAGTTGGCCAGCGAAGCCGTGGTATTACCTGCAACAGTTGGCCACTACACTGTAGACCCTTTTACGGCAAACGCCACCATGGCGGTGGTTCAGTCTTTGACGTCCCAGGGAACTTCCGGCTTATAAAAAGAATGAAGCAAGGCCACCTTAACACCGCTGATTGAAATGCAGATGAAATTCTAATTCTCCAGGTGAACGCCAAAGAACGAATGAGTGCGAGATCTGTTGAAATGTGTCGAGTATTCTTGTAAACCAAATTGCCTCCTCGAAGATGTAACATTCAGCAGCTGGAAGTCCTCTCGTTAAATCATCAACTTCGCTGTCCCTGAAGCATTTATGCTCTCTAGCTCTGGAGGCATAAGCACAACAGGCTTGCAGAAGACGGTGCGACCGAACGTCGCGAGGATGCAAGCGGCAGTTCATGTTTGTAAACCGGAAGAAGGTCTGCACTAGGTGCCTCAATGTCCTTCTGTTTAGGGTGATGCCACCCTTTGTAGTACCCGATGCCGACAGCACGCGCTCATGGGGAAAATACAAAGAATTCGACGAAAACAAAATGTCGCCATAAGCACAGTCAGCGCCACAGACGCGTGCAGGGACACGCTCTTTCACGCGCTTCTGAACAAAAAAGGAAAATAAAAGTGTGGGACAAAATGGCCGGATGACTCCACCCTAAGCAAAGCGCACATGAAGGAACCCTAGTCTGCACCAAATGATTGACAAAAGAAAAGTAAATGTACTGTACCAAAACTTATTTTGACTCCGTGCGCTGCTGTCGCCGCGGCAGCTTATGCAACCGCACTCTTTACCGCGAAACGCATACGTGGGAGCTACTACCTGCTTCGTATTGTTCGCGCTTGCCTTATCCTCTATCAATTAGTTTTCACACTTGTTTTGTGGTTTTCTTACTGGAAACTAGTGGCAAAACCACATGATAGATTATAAGGCGCGCGCGAACAATGATATGGCACTCACGATGGTTTTTCGGCCGTCTACTGTTCCGTCGACGGACACGAACAAACCCCACCAACCAGTCATACTCATTTCGCTCTAAAAGGAAATACCTGTGGCTATATTTTGAAGTATAGAGATATGTTTGAAGTGTGAGTAACTATTCTCGACCTCAATTTGTTGTGTACTTCGCGTGTATAAAAATAATTAGGAAGCTACATCTAGGTGCGGTATCCACTGGAAACCATCGCCTTTAGCAAAAGCGACCATTGAACCATTGAGGTAAATACTGATAACAAGAAGGCCTACTTTGTTTTCTATTTTTTCAACCTTAACGATAAGAAATTTGTGTTTGCGTCTTAGCCTGAGAAAAGTTTTGTGAATGAGCTTCATGCGTTATCCTTTTTTACTGTTATCCAGGTTTTACGCGTTCCAAGCGGATCGTGGAAAGGCGAGTCATGGCTTTCCAACCCTTGCCGAGGAGGCTAGACTTGACAAGGTGAACCTCAAGATTGTCGCTCCCGACAACCTGAATGTCCTCGCTGGAACAGAAATCGAGGGAGGCCCGCAGTGTACGTCAACCTCAATTATACCTTTAAGTCTCTCAAATCCACGACGTTTCGTTGGGCGTCACCGGTATTGGGTGCAGATGAACTTGCTTGTTTAGGAGTGTGTGCAGGGAACTAGTTTCTGAGAACACGCGATCGCACCTTATAGACGGACGCTTTACACACCCGCCAGGTTAAGACACCATTGCTGACATTTTCTTGTCCTATCAAGATATCGAGCCACTGAAACTCGTGTTAGCGAGCCTCCAGAAGGACAAATTCTGGGGAGGACACGATAAAATCTAAGATGACAATAACCTGTCCTGCTATGGTAATAATGAACTGAAAAAAATGTAATAAGAGGAAACAAATACCGAAGGTTGGTTATGGCGTCAGCCATGCACAGTGACTATATGTTGATTAAAACAGAGTGATTAAAAACTCCTAAAGGCACTATATTTTATTCAAATTATGTAGAAGAGTGGCGAAATCATGGAATTACGAGTCCCAAAATAAATCAAGCTTGTACATATTTAGCACCAAAGAGAACCCTTATATGAATTCTTTAATTTCAGAAAACGACTTAAAATATACCTAGTAAATATCATAATAAAACTTTTCAGCTTAGGAATAACGTGTTTGCTGAAACATGTTTTCAAAAGACATACGATTTAAATCGTGGTCCGACTTAAGGAGGTAGATGGCGGCATGATATATCCTTTACTCTTTTAGATAATTTAAAACCGAAAGTGTGATCTAAATGTCACTCATTCTCTTCAATCGATTGCCATCTAACACCGGCGCGAGCGCCTCCCTACCGGCATATCGCGTGGCGATTTTGCTCTGCGACTTTGACGTGTCCTTTCTCCACGTACACTCAACGTGCACATTTTCAGCTCTACTTTACTTTTTGAGTAGTGCTCTAAAAACAAACTAATTAGACGTTCATTTTGCGGGAGTCTAGTTTGTCAGAGTATAGCGACACTGTTACCCTTTGTAGATAAGGAATGTTGCCAGTACAGTACGACTGCTAGCCTTAGGTCGTTAACGTGCATCACGCAGGTACGATGGTTATCCTTATCAAAACGGGCAGGGTTAAGGGAATGAATCCAGGATCCCTGGGTCCTGCAGCTCGCCTTTTTTTTTCTTTCACGCGCGCCGAATCGCAGTGCTTTAGCACTTTCGGCCACCGATGCCCCTAGCAGTGTTCTACCTAGTGGGTCTAAAACCTTTTTAAATAGGCAAACAAAAAACGACGTATTGTAGACTTTGGCGAGTGACGTAAGAAATAAAACATACTCCTTAATGAAACCTGAATTGCTTTTCCGAAACCCAAGAATTTCTTCTCCCCCCTCCTTGCGCCCCCTTGCGCCCCCTCAAAAAAAAAAATAATAATGCACCTTTTTAAGCCGTTTCCAACTTTTCGTTCGACCACATTTCTCTTAATTGGGCGCTGAACCACTTTTCAAAAAAACCTGAGTTAGAAGCGGGCATCTATAGCTTTTTGTCCCGTGAATTTAGTTATCACTTTTATATTGGGCGGGCAGAAGTAAACATAAACCGCAATTATTTTGAAAAATACGTTGCAGAAATTGCCGCCTGTTCTCTGTCAGGAGCCTCGTGACCTCAGTGACGGCATCAACGAGCGAGCTTAGTGGCCAGCAAAGGTCACCTGATCCCGCTGATGACGTCACTTTTTGCTAGTTTTTGTCTCCGCTCTAGCGCTTTCCTACTGTCGGTGCGCTTCATCGGGCAAGTCAACGTCAAGGTTTTAACTGTGTATTATGAAGCTTCTACTAATAATATCCAAAGGAAATTTAAGATGCATAATTTGTAAGGTGTCTACCTGACAACTTTTACTATTTGTTCCAATTCAAGGACCTCTTCAGCTTCCTCTTGATTCCCTCAGCACAGCCGCCATGTTGAGAGTAAAAAGAAAAATCCAACAGTCGCTCGATATCTCGTCACCAAAAGTTGCAGGCTCCTGAGGTTTTATATTCCATGATCAGTGCGTTAATGCGTTGGCGATAGCAATAACTTATATTCTATGAATATCATTCCGTCTTTGGGGTGGAGGTTCGGGGGGTGGAGAGGATGCTAACTTTTATTGGCTCTATCGCACGCTATATGGTTATAATATGGCTGCTTGTGTGAGTCTGAGAGTTTATTGTAGCAGCCACAGCGTAACAAATAAAAAAAGGAGAGGATACATAGAAAGACAAACACAGCGCTGATTAAAACTTACGTTTCTTCTACTTCTTTGTATGAAGCAGGACCAGGGCATAAAGAAAACGAAGGAACACCCTGAAACTTCTTGCTCAATGTGTTTTTTTTTCGACACCAAAACAAGCTGAGTATTGTTTATAACAGAAAGTAAACAACGCAGTCGATCTGAGACCAAGACGCACAAAAAAGAACCACTAAATTATCTTTGTTCAGTGCAAGAAGTAGTAGTATATTCCATACCACTCTGATTAGCGTTGATTAGAGTCTTTACTTGATTTTGTTAATCATGATTTTTATCAATTTTCCAACATGAGTTTTTTTGTTTTGTTTTTTTACTAGCGACTCTTTGTTCCCCCACTCCCCTCTGTAATGCTTTATGCCCTGAGGGTAAATAAATAAACTGAAAAATGAAATGAAATGTGGCAAACAGTGCGTCGGACAAACGGGCGGGGCTGTCTTAATGATCGGCTGCGAGAACATCAAAACAACACTAAAAAGGCTACCACTGGTAAAACAAGAGATATGCTTCAGAGACTGTTCTTGTATTCTCGAATTGCCACGTTGTGCTGTGTTAGGGTGGAATGGCAACACCTTTATTAGCGAAATTATTCAGGCCGAGAAGATGGCGCGACACGACGACAAGTGTCTCAGCGCCCCTTTCCGTTTAACTATCTGCCAAAGTCGGTCGATATCTCGATACTGCCAAGAGTCGATCGATACTTGGCAGAAGTAGTCAATGTAATGACGTAGATGAAGAAAAATGGGTTGTTAGTCAGGGCTGTGTTTCTCTTTATGTGTGTCCTCTCCTTTTGTCCTTGTTTTTTACGCGCTGTTACAACTAAATACCGCCTAGAATTATTTCTTAAAATTCATAACCTATTAAACATGAGTTACCTTTTCTTTTTTCTTTTTGTTTCAAGACCGATTGCAGCCAAGGCTGAGGTCCAACGGAGTCATCAAACAGAAAAAAAAGTATATCGTCATGGCGCGCGTCGTCGTTCAAAAACAAACAGAATACTCAAATACCCAAACACTTACACTAAAACGACTCATGGGTTAATTTTAAAATTAGTTTAAATCTGCTACCTAAATATATCTAACTTAATAACGCATTAAACAGCGCAAATGTATATATTCTCACGTAGGCGAAGGAGACATTGGCGATGATAGGACTCAAGAAGGGTTTAATGAGCAGGACTGCAAAGCAGGATCAAAACCAGGCGAAGGGCCAGCTCCGGTCGATCTGCTCGCAGTTCTTCGTAAAATTGCGCGCGGCACGAGTGAGTGCCAGGCACGAGCCCCGTGCAGAGCCGAAATGACCGAGGCGCGCTGTCATGCACGAACAATCAAAGCATTTGTTAACTGCGGCAATATTACTCACGTTTACTTCGAGTTTCCTGGTCCAAGGATCCTCCATGTATCTTTAAAGGGAGGTTGGCGAGCTCCTCTTCAAATAGGCCCTCCCTTAATGAAAGGTACCTTCATGCTGCCGTGTGATTACGATCCCCAGCTGCCTTTACTACCTATACCTGTACCTAAAGGTATCTTTACGCTGCCGTGTGAATAGGGTAGTAATGCAGAAGCATTAACCGTCCCATGGGGCGAACCGACGTCACCAGCTTTTGAAACCGCGCCAAACGGCACTTTTGCCTGTCCCAATGGAGCGAAGCCTGTGGACTGTAGCAGAAATCGGATGGATAGCCTCCCATTGGCTGGCGCGCGTCATAGTTTTAAGGAACGAGGCTCCCATTGGCTCTCGCGCGGCGTAGTTCAAAGGAATGCCACCAGAGAAGCCCTCTGCCATGGTGGCGCAGCGCACGCAGCGGCCAGGCCACCGGTAAGCGTTGCGGGACTGGCTGCACAGCCCGAAGGGGCAAACTCCAGAAATGCTGCATGGCCGAGCTCAACGCTCAGGCAACTTCACGAGAGCGTGCGCTCGGCCGTCGGCCGCTACCTCGGCAGGAGCAAAATCTGGCCGTCCACGCCAGAACGCCGCAGACGAACTGAGAGAGCGGAAGAACGACATTCAATGCTTTCGCATTCACAACTTATAACAAGTGTTTAGGTGTCCTCGGAATTCGTTTACCGTATAATCCTTTTTAATTATTTCCCTATTCCATTTTGATAAGTTGGACATTTCATTGGTGTTGTAAAGTGTATCATCTGTTTAACCCGAAATTTAGTCACAAGTCAAGAGACGTTTACTTATCCTTAGTAAAGTCATTAAAACTATAGTCTATTGTCTGGTTTGCTCTATTCTGGAGAAAAGTAGTTGTTTTTTGTGTTGTCGTTTAGGGTATATGGAATGAGGAATCATTCAAGCACCGCAATGCTTTAGTTGCTGAAGTACTTTGTCTTGTTACTTGAATTAAATAATACATTTTTCGTTAAATAACCCTTTTGGCTAAGTCATCTTTAATTACTGGAACAGTACGATGACAACATGAAAGTCAGTAAAATGCGTATTAAATTTCGCTCTTTCTCCTATCGTCTACTTCTTCCATCCCACTTGAAATGAAATGAAATGCCTTAATTAATTACAGCTCCTCCACCGCGAAGGCTGTACGAATTCAACAATTGCCCCCCCCCCCTCACAACCAAATGTGATATTTTTGTTGAATTTTTTTCATATTTTGGCAAGTTGTGGAATTTCGAGAAAATATAGCTTAAACAATTATTTGGGTAGAGATCCTCGACTAATTGGATAAAGGGTATCAGCCTGTTCACATACCGATTTAAAGTGCAGCATTTTTGAACATGACAGACATCAGCTTGATATCGGAAGCACTACGTGGATCCCCTCATGAACACATACTTTAAGTTCGAATACAATACGCCTCGCAAGTGGGCTCATTTTCATCTTCTGCGCATGAGAAAGGAGGTAGCGGTGACGTCAGAACGCCGAGCCCTGATTGGCTGATCGCGTCCCCCTATCTGAGCGTCGTCTGCTCCTTTGCAACGTCGTCTGCTCGCAACGTCGTCTGCGTCTGTCTTACCTTTCCTGCGACTTTCGGAAGTGCAAGTCTTTACGAGCGAGCTCGACTTCGCCTTTCGGAGAGGGCAGACGAAATAACTCGAGCGGTACGTTGTTTTTGTCTAACAACTAGCAGACGCGCATCAAGGAGAGAAGTCAAAGGACTCACTGGCGAGGTGTCCCGAGGCGCCGAGGTTTGTTTGCTAAGAACCGAGAGTGAGGGTGGTTAGTGTCCGCAAGTTCCCTCCAAAATACTTTTTCCTCCTTTCGTGTATGGTGAGACTCCTCACTCTTTAACGGCGTCGGCGGGTCGGCGCGGTTGGCGCAGTTAACGTCGTCTGCTTTACGTCTCCTAGTGAAAGCGATGGCTGCTTTACCTTTCTTGCGTCTGTCGGAGATTCACCGCCTTTTCACCGGCGAGAGTCACCGCTGCCTCGGAAAACAAGGAGATGACAAGAGGAAGAGATTGACCTTTTAAGCAAAAATTGAGGTCAGCGATCGAAGTATAATACGGGAAGGGTTCACAAGGGTCGCGCGGGCATATTCCATTCAGCACGACAGCCGGTCGTGGGCAGACGGTCTTGGCCAAGGACCGTCGGAGCACCGCTGCGCCGAGTCGTAGTGCCTGCTAGGCCTATCTGCCGAGCTCGCTTGGTCGGAGTCGGTGGAATCGTGGCCGTTGGAGCATTTCCCGGGTGTTTGTGGATCCAGCGTTCTTGTTCGTCGTGGTTTATGTGAAGTACGTTTTACTTTTTTTCTTTCTGCTTGTAGTTGGAACGCGTGAGAAGAGCACGTACAAAAATAAACGTCCGTTGGTCGTCGCAACCAAGTAACTGAGCGACGCTGTCGGCCATGCTGATTTGATCGTAAGAAGTGCGTAAGACAGCTTCGGACCTGCCGTAGGATTCCGTCGTAACCTGCTCAAATCTTACGATAATTTTGTTTCGTGAATACGAATTGGTTCTTACGCTTTGTCTTACGCACATTTTTGGCGTAAAATTGTTTCGTGTATGTGGCCTCTGCACTTTCGAAAGTCGCAGGAAAGGTAAGACAGACGCAGACGGCGTTGCGAGCAGACGACGTTGCAAAGGAGCAGACGACGCTCAGATAGGGGTCGCGATCAGCCAATCAGGGCTCGGCGTCCTGACGTCACCGCTACACCCTGCGCAAGAAGCAGAAGTGGGGTTGTGGGGATATTTATACAGCGTGTAGTTGGTCAGCCATTTAAAGTTGTGACGAGTCACTCGCTGTAGATGAGCAATTTAGCCAGTGCGGTACAGCCGCTAGCCTGGGGTCTTTAACTCAAGAAGCAGAAAAAAACTTGTCCACCGTATATAATTTAGTTCAAGCGTTCCGACTTTCCAGCAACCGCTACGTCTCATGCGAATAAATATCATTGAATCTTATACTAAACGAGAGTAGAACGATTTAAGTTTTTAATGAAATTTTTGATTAGAAGATGCATAACTTTTAAATACACGTCATAATGAATTAAATTGTTTTCATGCACTCACTCATTACTCTGTTACCGCATGAGTTTTTAAATTAAAATGGACGTCCCCGAGGACTTCAAATGATTCAGACTTCACAGTTGAGGTATTTTTTGTGTCCAGTAAAGGAATACGCCAGGCCCTTAGAAACACGTTAAGGGATTGTCCTTATATTTGTTTGCATAGATGCGTGCAAATAATTTGGTTCCACTATATTGCGCGAATTGCGGAATTTCCGTGTACTGGGATGTGTTCAGCGCGAGTCATTTCACTTTTTCCGCTCCTACTTGAACCATCTTAATTCGCTATCAGCTTTATAAAATAAAAAAAACACTTGGCATCAGTAAATAAACAATTCGTCACATATTCACATTTTTATGCTCTGCATTATGTCATTGACTCATGTAAATGAAATTTCAGGATTGACGGTAAGATGAACACAATGTTCAGAACGGCAGAAAATATAACCATGGACAAGCTGGTCTGGACGGCAATGCCGAAAAATATACTGAAAAAAGGCGGCACGGTAACTCACCAATTTTTTTTTATCATAACGCAAGAATTTTGGTATGTCATAGCTTACGAAAATGAAAGAGCAAAACACCAAACGAAAACAGAGAAAACAACAAAATTCGCTTGCACGCAAGATGGGACCCAGACGGTAATATCGTACAAGCAGTGGCTTTAGTGATCCTTCACTAGGAAATACAGTAAGAACTACGTCTTATGTACTTACACCTTGGAGATAAGTGCTTGCAGTGCTACACGACAGACGTGTGAAAAAGACTTGAAGCAAATTGTGTGTATATTCATTAAACTCAAAGAAAAGTATTTAAACAAATATTGACGTTGTATAGACAAGTGAAAAATTTGGAGTGAGCGCTTTGAGTATTTCATTTCCAGAAATCCGCATTGCACCTCTGGAGATGCATACTTATTAGAAGTCCTCAGTGTGCTGCAAGGTCATAGCATTGTACCTTGAAGTTTGTTTTTCCATGGAAATATTATACTCTGTTTAACCTTAAGCTCAGACTGCAACCAAAGCTGCATACACTAGCTATACTCCGTTCACCCTTAAGCTGAGGCTAGAAGCTCCGCCTTCAGCGCTAGCTTTTTCCCTTGCTGACACAAGTGTCAACGAGCGGGCGCGCGCAACCAAAGCACTGGGGAAACCAGCGGGCTCGCGTTGAAGGCGGAGCTTCTAACCTCAGCTTATGAGTGAAGAGAGCAAAGCCCGCGCTCCTGGCTTTGAGACGTGCATTTCTTACACGAGTGCTGGTTCTGCGGAAGAACGGTTCAAAGCCGAGACATTGAGCGCTCGTGCTTGTAACAGTGCTTGCACAGCCAAACCTATTACGGAATAGATACAACTTTCGCGCAACTCGTTGCTAAGGTTAAATTAAACCTATGGGGACAAAAACAACATTCAAAATGTGTGTGTGTTTTTGACGCAGCGCTTGACTGACGTAGCCGAACGCTTCTTTATCATTCGGCTGGGGCTCGTGTTCAATCAATAAAGCGCCAATTAAACCTCAGTTCCAGGTGAGCACTAGAGCAGCACTCGTGCGCCCCATCTGATCTCCGCACTCGATCGAGGAAGAGGACGTAAAACATCCATCCACAGCCTTGTGTTCAATGAACACTCAGCTCTGTGGAAATTAGCTGGACAAAGAGGCTCTTAGACCGAGCTTCTCGGCATTGGCGCAAATATCTTGCTTTGAAACGCGTTCATATAGCCTACTTTATGCATACTAAAAAGATGATATGTTATTTCGAACAAATAAAAGCCGGTGGTATACTCCTGGGAAAAGGAGAAAATATGTAATGATTGGTAAAGCGTTGTTTAAAGGATTCACTTATATAACCATTACATGTTAATTTAGTTATGTATTTATTTATTTATACAAACCCTTAGTGTCTCGAGAGTGTTATAGAGAGGAGTGGGCTGGTACAAGTGGTTTTAAAGTGATAGTCGGAATAGCTTGGAGTCGGGTATGGTAACTATGGCGTCCGGGAAGTCACTCCAGTCCACAACTGCTTCAGGGATGAGGGAATACTGGTGTGCTTGACTTCATGACTTCGGATGGGCGATCTTGCATGAGTGGTCCAGTCTTGATGATATGTAGGTGGGTTGTTCTTAGAAGAGAGATATTTGAGAAAGATGTGTAAAATACTTTGTGAAGAAGAGAAATACAGGAAATTCGACGTCGGGAGGAGAGTAGAGAAAGGTTAAGACGAGACGTCATTGGTGACATATTTGAGGTGCGAGAGTAGTCATTAAAAATAAAGCGAACCGCACAGTTCTGGACAGACTAAATGAAATCTGCATGATGCAAGATGGAGGGCACATATTCTAATTTGGGCCGGACGAAAGTGGTGTACGAAATGTTTTAGGCTTTCAGGTTTGGATCTAAAATTTTGGCGAATGTAGCCTGGAGAGCGGTTCGCAGAGGGTAAAATTGTTTTCATATAAGCATGCCGTGATATATTAGGTGTGAGATGCAAGCCTAAGTATTTGAATTGGTTAGTATGAACAATTGGGACAAAGTCTAAAAAAGTAGAGGATAGTTAATTAACGATTACCGACAAAAGTACATGCATTGACATTTTTCTCGTATCTAAGGACATGCGCATGTGTTACAACATTCAGACAATTTAGGAAGGTCGTCCTGAAGCGTTACAATATCACCTGTAGAGGTTATTTCACGGCAAATTACACAGTCATCGGCAAAACGTCGCACAGTGGAGAACATGCTGATAGGAAGGCCATTAATCTATATTAAGAAGAGTAATGGACTGAGTACTGACCCCTGGCGGACGCCAGAAAAAACAAAACACAGGGAAGATTTGGTGTAGTTAGCATTAACAAACTGACGACGTTGAAGAAGGAATGATTCGATCCATTTCAGTATTTTAGGTTCAATCGTTAGTATAAAAATTTTCAGCAAGAGAGGGTTGTGTGGCACTTTGTCAAAGGCTTTGGCGGAATCTAGAAATACAGCACTAGTGGGGTAGCCGGAGTTAAGGTTTAGGTGACGGTCATTAGTAAGGAATAGCAACTGCGTTTCACAAGAAAAGTTGCGACAAAAACCGTGTTGCGCGTTGTTAAAAAAAAAAAATTATTTCGAGAAAATCAAACAGACGTGTGAAAATGATATCCTCCATGATCCTAGATGGGATGCAAGTGAGAAATATAGGCCTGTATTTGAGGGGAGAGGACTTACTGCCGCTTTTGTGGACCGGAATGACCTTGCCGATTTCCAGTCCTCAGGCACCACGCCAGACTCCAGGAACACGCTGAAGTATTTTGGTCGGAAATATGCTAGAAGGCAGGTTAGTGTTACATAATATTTTAGTTCTTAAATTGTCAACGCCACAGGAAAACGATACCTTTAATGAGTTAATAATTTAAGATACAAAATTAAATTGTACGAAGACAGAGTATTGTGAAATAATTCAGCCGGAACGTGGCCAGGTAAACAGTCAGCGAAAATCGGTGTAAAAACATTGCGAAAAAATCATTAAACATAGTTGTACACTGATTATCTCGCAGAACGTCGCCTGAGTTGTTAAACATTTTGAGTAAAGCGTGGTCTTTTGAGTTAACAATACTCCAGACACGACGACGAGGGTTTTTAAGTAGTATAGAAGGAAGCGCCTGCTGAGAGTACACACTTTTGCACTTGTCGTAGTTTCATATTGTAATCACATGCAGTATTTTAATATTTGGACCATGACTCAGGCAGTGACATCACGTTTAGCGGTACGGAAAAGCTTTTTCTTTTTGTTGCATAGCGACCTAAGTTATCGAGGAAGTCTTGGGTGTTTTGATTATATTGTTAATGTTAACAAGTTAATCTAACTTGTTTTTGAATTAGTTCCAATTCTCGTTAAAGGATTGGTGAACCAAATTTGGATCTTAGAAAACAATGCCGGAGCTGTAGGCGGGATTCTACAATCCCTATAACACTACTTGTAAGGCGATATCTCGAATGGGCGGCCGCATTTTTAGAAAAAGAGGTCAAGATTGAACAAGGGCCGGCGAGGCGCGTGTCGTCAAGATATCTAGTTTCCTCCTCTCTTCGCTTCGCCCCCTCAAGGCGGCGAGGCGGAGAAGACGCGAGGCCGTTCCTTCTCCCCCTCGGAGAAACAAGACGGAAACATATATGTCAAATGCCCCTCCTTTTTTTTTCTTTTTTTTTGAAAAATACGGTTATTTGTTTGAGATATCGCTGTATGAGCGATGTTTTGGTGTTTGTGCATCCGTTGCAGGCTTTTGCCGCCGTGTTTTGTGGAATCCAGATTTCGATTCAGCACCCCTTTAACACCTCTTGAATCAAACTTAATTTAAAAAGAGATGAAATAGTCACACGAAGCTCGGTTTATTTCTTCTTAATTGCCTTCGTCGTGTAGCAATATTTTTTTCCGAACGAACAACTTTGTGTAGTTTCAACTTTTATGTAATAAATAATTGATTTGTGGTCACTGATGCAGTCTAAGAACACCAACAGCGTCGGAAATAATTCAGGGTGAGAAGGAAGATCAAGATATAAAATGTCTGAGCAGGAACAAGATACTCGCGTAGGAAAGGAAACTCTTCGAGAAAGATTGAAATCTAAAACGACATAATTAAATTGTTGACAAACACTGGATTTTTTAGAGCAGACAGCAATAGGGTCGTTCCAATTAATGCACAGAAACTTCAAAATCCCAAAATCAAAAAATAAAAATTCGGGGTACATTGGATATTGTGCTGAAAGGAATGGCAAATCATCGTGAAGGCATGATAACGAGTGGGAAGCGTCACGAGGACGGACACAAACACCAACCAAGACAGACCTAAAACTGCATTGCAGGCAGGCCCAAACTATTTCAGGCTGTGATTTTTCACGAATAACTCTGCTAAGTATCATGCTCTCTACTGCTTTAAAAACGCCACCACCGCGCCGTGGCTGTCGATCGAGACGATAGGTAATGAAGTTCGGGTGATCAGGCAGTTGTTCACTATCAATGACTACAGGAGTAAACCAGGTCTCGGTCACTAAGATAATTTTGGCGCTGCAAGACGAGATAAGGGTACGTTGCTCATCACGTTTAGATAGAACGCTTCGAGCATTGGCATATAAAAAAATTATGCCATCATAGGAGCCTAATCTGCTGTTTCTAACACTTCCCTCCTCGCCCTATCGTTGCAGTACCTTTACTATACTAGAATGTTGGTCATAGATATACGTCTTTGAACCGATCAGAAGTATATGAAAGTGTAGTTTGAATGGAAAGTTTTAGAGCGCAGCTTTTAGGCGCCCGTTTCCGGCTTAAGCTGCGTCGGCGTCGGCGTCGGCGTCGGCGTTATTGCGACGCCACGTGACCCCCACCCCCTGAGGTCAAGTCACCCCTGAGGTCACGTGACCCCCCTAAGGTCACTTGACCCTCTGAGGTCAGGGGAGCCCCTGAGGTCACGTGACCTCCGTGACGTCATGGGGGTCACACGACCTCAGAGGGGGGTCACGCGACCTCACGGGGGCCACGTGGCCCCCGTGGCGGAGTGGCACGCAGGATGACGAGGTGAGGAGTGGGGAGGAGGGGTATACCCTCCCCTCAGTATCCTTCCATCCTCCTCCTTTCTTTTGGCAATTACAAGCAACGTCTTTCTTGTGGTGCGAACAGTCAGTGATTATAATCCTTAGACAATGAAAAGGGTGTACCGTTTAGCTTCGAACTGGTAAAAATGCAGCTGTTTTTTTTTTTTTCATTTTAAAAGACAAAAATTAATATCGCATCCTTGCTTATTGGAGGTGTACATCATGACAACATTGTTTCAGGGCACGCCGAAAGCCATGTTACATTCGAAGACAGCTGACACTGACTCTGACACTCTGAAAGTACTCTGGAGCGACTTCGAGGCCTTTTCCGGTTTTTTCGGCACCAGCATTCCCAAGCTTGGTTGGTATATTTTAACTGGTATAATGCGAAAAGCGACTCATCTTTAAGAGGAGTCGCTGATTTCCTCAGGAGATACGATGAATCGCCCATCTTGCGGCACAAGAAGGGCTGAAGCGCGCAGCTCCTCGGTCTAGTTCAGGCAGAGCTCGACGTGTAGGGCAGGATGCGTGCACCGTCATTTTGTTTCCACACAAGCATCTGTTGTGATGACACTGAGTTGAATTGTATCTTAATACTGCTTTATTTTGTGTCTGCACTAATAATAAAAATAAAACGATAGAAAATTTAATACAGTAAGCTATTATCAAGTTTCAAAAGGGCCATGATCAACAAATACAGTTATGTTCATACATGCTTGACAGAGATATATATTTGTTTGTAATCACCAGGAACTACGGTGCCATTGTAGTACTATACTTCGTCTCACCTTACGTCCAGACCCTACCGACGCTCTGAGCTGATGGCACCAATCAGACAGCTTCAAAAGCGCATCATCAGGGTGCTCGTCATGCGTCTGTACGTGCTCTAACTTCGCTGAACCATTCATAACGCAAAAGGCCTAGTGTTTCGCGTTTTAAGCCCTGATTGGTCCAAATACGGAAGCGTATGTCAGTATTAGATAAACGAGTGAAGATCGGCATTAAAAATGATGCCGCTTAGACCACCCTGTTTCGAAGGGTGACCGGTTGAGAACGACATTTTAGCGAACGCTGACTTTTCATCGAAAGGCACTTTAGCGAATAATCGGTCGCCTCGAAGCCGCGTTCACGTGTGGTGGGCCAGGGTGGTCAACATTTTTGCAATGAGCCAGTTACTTGCTCTAACGTCAATTCGCTCAAAGGCCCACTCTTTGCTAAAACGTCATTCGCTTATGTGATATGGACCCGTTTGCAAACGAGTCAGCGTTTGCCCACACCAGGTATTGGCACTGGAACGCGCTCAGAAACCGGAAGTGCGCATCTGGTTTCTGCCGACAGCAGTGCCACACGACAGCAGCGCCACCCCAGTGCTGTGACGTGAAAGAGTTCAGTTGATGTGTACTCCCTCTCCTCCTAAAATCCACTAAGCGCCAAAGCTACGCACCACCAGATAATATTACGAGCCAGATAAAAAGAGAACGAATATATTGATTTGTATGCGTGTATCACTGCACAGGACCGTTCTTGTATGCTGTTCGTAATTTCTAGCTTCTCACATATTTTGAGTGCGTTTTTCAACACTACATTTTTTGCGATTTTCAAGAGCTTCTCCTGTCAGTGTTGTTAAGCAACCGGCGGGAGCGCTGGCGTACTCGCCGCCATTGGGTTGTTTAAATCTGGTTGGTTTCGGTTTCAGCTCGCTGGCGGCTGTGTTAGGGTGTATGTCATTTTCTCTAAATTTTGTGACAGAAACTTCTTTAACGCTGCACACAACAAGGAAGTAGTACTGGGTCGCTAAACTCGGCCAGCTGTCAACTTTAGTGCCCGAAGTCTGGCGAAACGCGCTAATAGACCATTTGCTGTCTTACCCAAGCATCAAGGAGAATGCGGAGTTGGTGTTCCACGCGCCACACGCGCACGCCTTTCCTGTATAAAAGATTCGAAGTAAATAGCCAAAGAGAAAGCATTGACGAACGCGCGTGCAAGATGCCATTTGTTTTAGGTTTTGCTTTGGAAAAGTTACTACTGCTGAGGCCAGCACGTGCGGCGCGTGGAACACCAATCCCTGCATTCTCCTTGATGCTTGGGTAAGACAGCAAACGGTCCTGTGGACACTCGCGATCGCTGACGTCGCACCGAGCGAGGCGTCAATCATTCAGACACGCCTCCGCCTTTGAGAGGCAGAATGTAGCAAAAGTTCATCCGAGGCGCGCGTGCAGCGCGTGAGGGGCGCGAGAGCCCGCTGATTGAACGGCTTCGCCGATGACGTAGCGCCCATTTGTCCCTACATCCCTACGCCAAGCTAAAATTAATGCTTTGCCTGAGATTGTCCTTGCGCGACCTGCTGACGCTCAAGGAAATCCCCTCCGAAGTTTGTGTAAAAAAAGAAACCCCGTTTGTCGAAGTTGTCGCTGACGTCGCAGCGACGTTTCCGAACTTTGCGAGAGCCGTGGTTTTGAGCTCGAGATCTTCGCTTCGGATCGAGGAGCGAAGTTAAACTTTGTCAACATGGCGGCGGCACGTACGCTGCGGCCGAGCTTTATCTTCCGCCACCGTCGGCGTCGCTACCGAGACCACCGGGGACGCCTTTCAACTCCCCGACGACGACTTTCGGCGACAGTACCGGCTATCAAAGCCGGTTGTGCGTTGACTCTGCGACGAGCTTCGTTCCGGCGCCCGGACTTCGAGGTAGCGGACAATCGAGTCTACCATGACCGTGGAACCACAAGTTCTTTGCGCGCTCCGGTTCTTCGAAGCCGGTAGCATTAAGGCATGGTGGCGACTGACGGCACCTGTCAGTCTCCCGCATGACTGTGAGCCGGACTGTCGAGTTTTGTGGCTGCCATCGTTTTTTCTTTTTCTGCAATATCCGAAGAGGTACCAATAAACTGGTATACAATTCAAAATGTTGGAAAACAAACAGAACCGGGATAATTCTTGGGTAGGTTCGAGTCTCCCGGCAGCCGGCAGAATTATTTCCCCAAAATTTTACTGGCAGTCGTCACTCATTGGCGGTCAAATCAGTTCATCGAACGACGTGTCATCGACAGATCGTTTCATCGGCACGCGATGTAATCACATGAAAGAGATTTTCTCCGTTAGAGGTATATACAAATTAAACATTTTCACACCTTTATACATGTAAGTGGGGTGTCCAACAACCAACCCCCTAATAAGTGTAGCAATAGACCTTATAAAAGAATGTAAACGTCACACCTTTAAAACATGTGTGATTTTAAACACGTTTCTCAAAGCGTGTGAGAATGCACTACACCTTTTGCAAAGACGTAAAACTACAATAAACCTTCTCGTCAGACACGTAGCCCGGGGGAGGCCATAGGCCGCCCGCCCCCCCCCCCCTGAAATCTTCCATCTTTGCTCGGGGCCGCCTCTCCCTCCCCCCTCATAGAGCACTTTGTCATGGGCGCCCCTCCCCCCCCCCCTAAAACAAAATCCTGGCTACGGTGCCTCCTTCTCGTCAAGGTGTAACTACCACGGTACATTCCTTTTTTGGGGTGTACACAGTGGCCCGGGATCCCAATAAAATGACTGAAAAATTAGAATTACACAAACGAGTCGCACGAAACAACACGTTGCTCTCTTAGCGAGTGTCGAGGACAACTTCGGCCGAAAACCGGCTTCAATATTGGCCGGATGTACGGTTTTGCGCCTCGTCCCGACATCCGGCAGGTATGGGTGTACACGACTGCAAATACATCGATTTACGTCTACTAGCACTGGCACCCCTGGATCTCTTATTAGGCTTTGGATCGCGGATAGAGGCCCGTATTGATGGGGTCGAGCGGCACCACCGGCAGTCATCGACTTGACTTTTTACGATCTAATGCATGCTATAGGAGAAACAGGAAAACTCTATCCTATTACGTTAGTAGGTTGTTCTCGATCATGAAACTTCTATCGTGTTTCCCGCAAATAACAGCTAATATTGTGGGCAAGAATAATAAACGCGTTAGAATACCAATCTTGTTTAAATAAACGTTGTGTGGTTGAGGGTTCGAGGGCGACTTTGTTGGGCGTTAACTGTGATGTGTTTAATGGTGCGCGGGCTACCGAGAGTTATTGTGGTGTCATCCGTGATCTCGGAGTTATCCAGAGCTTCGAGCAAACGATAAGTTGGAAGGCTTGTACTGGGGACATTCGCATCGTTCTAACCGCTTCGTACTATGAAGTATTACTTCAGCGGTGAAAGCTTTTTCTTTGAGACTGCTGTGAGGGCTTTCCGTGACAAACTGAAACTCGGAGCGTGCCGTTCAGTCGCTGAACGTGCCGTTTATTTAGTAACCGAAGCAAGCGACAAGCCAGCAAAGGTCGGTGGTGCTCCGGCCCATTATTTTTTTTATAATCAATGTTCGAACGTTTGACGAATGTCTAGTTGATCTCCAAGCACCCGATATAATCATCACAGCATCGGCATAAAATACTCGCCCTCGAGCACCGCGTACAAGCTTCCTATTTTTGCGTGTTTCTCTCATAGACTTTCGTGTATTGGCTCACGGTGTATGTACGCCAAAACAACAAGGACGAAAACGAAGAGAGAACTAGACAGGACGCGGCGTATTGCCTGTTGTCAAGCAAATGGCCGCCGGCGAAGGGCCAGTGACGCGGCTCCCGATCCGCGACATCCAGACTCAGGACACTGTGAAAGAGTCTAATGCGCTGGACACCCAGCGGAGTGCACCGCACGGGAGAACGAGCCCCGGATCAGATCGCTGGCAGCGCACCTAGTGCAAACTGATGCTGTCGCCATAGACGTTGTGAGTGCGCACCGACCTCAAACCAAAATCGAGCAGGCTTTTGTTCGACGTGATGGGTGGGAATGCGGGGGCGCAGTCGCTGCCATCGTTTATCGGGCAAACGTTGGTTGCTGCAACGTGCCGCTCATATTTGCGATGATTTCCAACTAAGGAACTCGGCTGTCAGAGATATTTACAGACGGCGTAAGTTTCCAGAAACCCAGCTGACTACAAAACAGCATACACTTCGAGAAAAATTTATGGCACTGTACGCGCAAAAGCTTGCTTCGTTTGGCGCATAGTATTATGAGTGAACCACTGAAAGGATACTGCTGCAATCTAGTTCTTTGGAACATCTAGCAATAGGTTTCATAAGAGTTTTTTTATTTCCCTGGTGAGGGCATTGAGAACGAGAGCTTTCTCAAACAAAATACGACGGGGCAAGATAGCCGCCGTTCAAATATGACTGTGCTTGAGCCTCGGGCAACGCTCTCCATGTTTAGCCTTCCCGGACGCTGAGCTAGAGTGCGTCAACAGCGTTTCTGCTGTGGGAGCTCGGTCGAAAAATGTTCCACTTTTCACCTGCACACAGATGATGCGAGTTCTCGCGGCCTCTGTGTTTGTCCTGGGCCTTTCATTACACACTGGTAGGTTTCAGCGTCTGTACGGCAACAAAGCGACCCAAATTTTGCAAATAAAATACGGGTCGTCGATTCCTCCCTTCGTGGAATATCAGACGCTTACAATTCAAGCTCGCGTTTGAGTTTGTGGTCTGCGGGACGCGATTTCGAGCAGAATGCCAACTTTTTCTTTCAGCTCCGCTGTACGAATGCCGCCTCGCAGCAGACGAACTCCGTCGTCTGCGTCGTCGCTCCTCGCCTGGGCGAGGCATGACGGGGATTGTCGGCGCTAGAGAGCTCAAAGACAACGTACAGCGAGCGGCGTGAACGCTCGCCTCCCCGCGCTGTCTCGTGCTCTCGTGCACCGCCCAGGATCGCCTGGAGGATTTTTCGTCAAAAGTTGCGAAGTTGAGCGCGCGCAGGGAGGAGGAAACTTTGCGGCGTTCTTTTGGTCACTCCCCCCACTACGTCAAAAAGCGAAGAATGTTTTGCTCCACGAGCTTAGCTACCCCTGGGCTACTTTTGGAACTACGAAGTTGTTTCGAATCATAATAGACCATTTGCTGTATTACCCAAGCATCAAGGAGAATGTAGGGATTGGTGTTCCACGCGCCACACGCGCACGCCTTCCCCGTGTAAAAGATTCGAAGTAAATAACCAAAATAAAGCGTTGACGAACGCGCGCAAGATACATTTTGTTTTAGGTTTTTGCTTTAGAAAAGTTCCTACCGCTGGGAGGCCAGCATGTGCGGCGCGTGGAACACCAATCCCTGCATTCTTCTTGATGCTTGGGTAATATTGCAATAGGTCTATTGCGAACGTTTTACGAAACACTTCATACGCATCTGTCTCGTCGTTGATTTCGGGCAGAGGTTCGACGAGGAAACGAAGAAACTGATGCACGGGTATGATTTCCATCGTCTACGGCCGTAATTGCTGGCGCTCGTTCGAAAAATAAATAATGTAATAGCGTAGATGCGTGGTGAAAAAGGCCGGCAACCTGATTAACAATGTTCTGAATCGCAAAGGCCACGCCAAGTAGCAAGTTCGTTGATCACCATTTGATTTACGCGGACACCAACTTTTTTGTTTTTTCGTAGAAACCAAAAATGTTGATAATTCAATTAATGCAAGGGTATAAGTGAGCTGGACAACGAAGACAATAATAATCCTGGAGAAGGGGAACAAAGGGGACAAAGAACAAACACAGATCTCCAAACACAGCTAAGTGACTCTTGCGTGACCGAAAAAGTCCCTCCTGGTCCTGGCTGGCTGGCTAGAAACAGTGTCTCAGCTGAGATTGGATGAAAGAAAGCACTGCCAAAGCCATCGCACGAGCTGAACGGGACTCAGGCAGCGTCTCAAAACGCTCGCCCCATAGCCTCCTCTATACTCACAAAGCCTGGCAGTTCGACGACGGAGCCATAGAGTGCCCGGTCGGATATTTGGAGCGCGAGGAGCTGGTAGCACAGAGCATCAAAGAGACATTTCTCGAGAACCCTGGACGTCAGGGCACAGTTTCTTCAGAGGCGAGGACCCGAAAACGTTTTCGGGTCCTCGCGGCCCGCCGTAGCGGCGAGACGCTGCGTTTCGGCGTCTCGCCGCAGCGGGGCGCCAGTCACGTGGCTCTCCTCTCATCCGTAGAGTGCCTTCATACACACGCGCGCTTTTGCTTGAGTAGTGACATCTCAGCCATTTTTACGCCCAATCGTTTTTTTATGCATTTTGAAGTACGCGCAATCCGGTGTCAATCAGCTCGAAACTCTAAAATAATTTTATAGTGCTTCCAGGCACCGACACAGCGACGTGAGGGTGTACGAAGATGTACGCTTGTTTCGCCGTTGTGTGGACAGCAAAATCTCGGTACACGAAAAAACGTCTCCATAAAGAAACCCGTCACCAGTGAATTTATCCTTGTATGCCTTGCGAAGCAGTATGTCGAGCTTCTACCTCCTCTTGGTGAGGTTTAAATGTAAGGGTCCACATCACCCTCGACACTACAAACGCCGGAATCATGCCGCCACTAAAAGGCTACTTGAGTTGGGAGTGCACAACACCGTTGAGGAGCTGGCCAACGCCCAGATTGGAGCGCAAATCAGAAGACTTGGAGAAACGGACAGCGGTCGCTGGCTGCTCGACAAGCTGGGGTTAGGCGAACCCGAACGCCGCCTCCTTACGACAACAGATCGAGCTAGATGACCATATTCGAGCCGGTGTTCGAACAAGCAGAATTCGAGGAATATGAACCCGTCACGGGACGCGGAAAGGCGTGTGGCAGGTCCGAGGCCCTCGCTCGGACCTGGGATAGCCGACCAGGCACCCTCTACGTTGACGCCGCGGGGCCTGTTAGTGGGGTGGCCACGGCAGCCGTGGCTACCTCGGACGGGAGCAAGATCGTCACGAAAGCTTCCTTCAGAGTGTCTTGTGCTACGGAAGCCGAAGAGGTGGCCATCGCACTGGCTATCACCTGCAATCAAAAGCAACTATAATATCGGACTCTCAAGGTGCCGTTCGCAACTTCGCCGCGGGTTCCGTGGGGGAGGTGGCGGCCGGGCTACTGAGAAGGCACCCCCCGCAGGGTGGCTCCAGATCATCTGGTCTCCAGGCCGTATGGGGCATCCAGGGAAATGAGGTGGCTCACGCCACAGCCCGAGATTCTCTTCCGAGCCGGGACTCTATTCCTGCATCAGGTGTGGAGGACCGGTGGTCGTTCTCCAAATGTCTACTGGACATCCGACTTGCACGAAAGAGATTTCCAGCACCGCATAAGTCCCTGAGCAGGAAGGTGAACACATCCTTCGACGGCTACAAACGGATACATTTCTCACCCAGACAAGCTACACACCTGGTACCCGGACATATACGCGTCGGCAGCCTGCCCGCGGTGCGGGTGGCAAAGGCAGACACATACCACATGGTGTGGGCCTGCGAGAAGAATGAAGAAACTTCACAATGTGAAGCAAGCGAAGAGGAGTGGTATGCGGCGCTCGCAAGCGAGGACCCGGTTTAGCAACAGCTGCTAATCCGGCGGGCCAAGGCGGCGCAAGCAAGTGGAGTCCTAGAATAGGGTCATACAGCTAACTCCTACTTCTTCTATATCTCTCTTTTGCCCCTAACCCCCTCCCCTCTCTCCTGCCTTTGTGCAATAAAGATGTTTTAAACAACAACAACAACCAGTGAATTTAGGTCGGCTTCACCAAAACGGAGGGGTCAAGGAGAAATTGCACATTTCATGGACCAAGATGGCGACGATACGAGAGCTTGGCCCTACTTTCCCAGCATCCAGTGACTTTAGGCGAACTGACAGTGAGCTTCCACAGCTGATTTAGAATGTGCACTCTACACCCTCAAGGTTGCCGGTCTTATACCAGCCTATAAGTGTGAGCTTGTTCGCATCATGTGCAGGGAACAGCACACTCAGATATGGTCACCAGTATTCAATGGCGGCCATAGCTGTAACTGGCGGCCATAGCCAATGTGTTGCTGCTTTAACAAGAGCAGCAACATGTTGGCAAGGTTTAAAAATACTGTATTTATAGATCAGAAAAAAAGACATCAACTTGAAGCATTATTGCGCAGTGTGCCATGTTTCCAATTGTTCATAAAAAACTGACAAAGTATATCGGGGCATTTACTGGACGCCATATTTGAGGGCGATGTTTAGAGCTCATGCTCAGAACGCGCTTACATTAATAACCTGCTAAGACAAGCAATCTTGATGGTGTAGAATGCACATTGCAGAAGAACCGTAAAAGCTCGCCGTGAACACGCGCTCAGTAATTACGCACACAGATATGACCGCCAGTGAATACTCCCTATATTGCCGGGTAAATATTTTTGGGTCAATCCTCCCTGTGCGGAATTTTTCAGTTGATATTTATAAACCCGTAGCCACAGCAGCTTCCTAGGGGAGGTTTCAGAAATACCAACTTCTAACTTTTCCCAACAAGAATTTGTTTTTCTAAAACGAAATTTGGTTTTGATTTGCTGTGAATTTAATTAACAAAACATTTTTTTCATCAAAATTAAAAATGGTCGCCAGACAGGGTCTGCCGAACTTATCTGAATATACCCTCCCCAACACTAGATAGGCATACCGTCGTGTAAAACTACAACTTTTCACAGTTCATTCATTCCCGGAACGGCGTTTTAATTAAATCACTTTTCAACGCCTGTGGTAACTTTACATCATGGCGCCATCGAATTACTTAACAATGTTCCGATTTTACAGTATTACCAGCTAATTATTTTAATTCTTAAAATGTCACGTTATATTTAGTTTCTGTTTGCTAGACCTGTGACCCACTCCCCTCTGCCGTGCCCTCGTGGCCATACCGTATCGGAAATAAATAAATAAATACATGTACTGGACGAATAAGTGAATGAATGAGTAAATTAATAAATCTTATTAAGATAATAAAGCACAGTAAATATCTAAAGGAACAAATGGATGAAAAACAGCAAAAAAGTAAATACAGAAATAAACCTGTACATGAGTAAATAAATAAATAAATAAATCTTTGTACATGTCCAATACCGTTGTCTCAAGTGACTAAGCGATGGGTTAAAAATCTGTTTTAATCAAAAATAAAAATAATTAGAAACAAAAAGCCGCAATAGACCCTTTTCAAAAGTCAGAGTCACCTTGTGGCAGTCTCAATAGCCCCAATATTGCCGCTCTAATGGCGGTGATAGGAGATCATGTTTGGCTAAATCAAGCACCCTCGATTTCGTGAGTCGAACGTGACGTAAAAGGACCAACACCCTTTCCCCTTTCTTCCCAATGCTTTTGAAGACGTCCGCAATTTCTGGTGTGGAGAAGCTGTGTAGTGCCGCCATTATAGCGTCGGGTTTGGCTCTGCACAGGGTGGGTAGACTACTTTCAGGAAGGGTCTATTCCAACACCCTTCGAATTCTAAAACTCGAACTAGATTTCTGTCTTTTATAACACTGCCGCACGCGTGGCCGAAGCCTGGGAATACGAAGAGCGCGTGTTGGAGGCGAGAATCTCACGTGCATTCTTAGCCTACCAACAACAATACTCCGTTCACCCGTAAGCTGGGACTAGGAGCTCCGCCTTCAGCGCGTGCTTTCTGCCCTTGCTAACACAAGTGTGAAGACGGAGACATGCCCATGCAAAGCACTGCGGAAGTCAGAGAGCTCGCGCTGAAGGCGGAACTTCTAGTCACAGCTTCAAGTTGAACTGAACATATTGCATGTTTGCCGTTTTTCATCTGTCTTTACTAAACTAAAATGTGAACCAGTGTCTAGTTTTCTTCAGAAACTATTTCTCTAAATTTTTTAAAATATACCCTTTCAGAAATTCAGTGTCATCTAGTGGATCCAATGCCAGTCTTATTCGTTTACGCTAAAGGAAATTAATATGTAGTATCTATTCATTAACGGCTGACGTAGGAATTGTACCGTTCTTTCTTTCTCTATTCGTTTCAGTTTTGATTGTGTCAAGAAACTATCACTCTGTACGAGGCGTTTACTTGTGTAAACCTCTTGATAATATTCACTTCATGTTATTGTAATGAGCTGTCTGGAGTGCGCCGAAGCCGAATATTTCAAGGATTTCCTTGACACCCTGAAATTTGTAGCGCGCGAAAGCTTATAAGTCGTCCTCAGGCTGACATCCAAAGTTGCAGCGGATTAACGTCTGAAATGTTCAGTCTTCGTATTGGTGCGTCTCAGAGGGATGCTGAAACACTTCTTGAAAATAAGACGAGTTAGAGGGGAATCCTGAAGTATTTTATACCCATGAATCTGAATATCACGTTCGTTTTCTCCGAAGCAGTAACTAAACGCGAAGATAATACGAAAATCCTCGGACCAGTCATTACGTCATACTGGAATCTTTGGGCCGCCAAGCGCGTGTCACTCGTGCGGACAGCGCATGCATTTGCTGGCTTGCCAGGTCATAGCCTCCTCTATACTGGCGACGTGCGCAGATCGCCACAAGCCGATCGCTTTGGTCGGCCTTCAATAAGTTGAGCGGCAGACACTGAGCTATGACGTCTAGCAATGGCTGTCTAATCTGACGGAAGAAGTGTAATGTAAGAACATTCATTTTTGCACGGTGTGTGCAGTGCGTGACGCTTCAGAGCGCAATCGATTTCAAGCTTCCACCACGCTCATTACAAATACCATCGAACATGTTGTTCACAGAGGCTAGGACGTCTCGTAAATGAGTGCCACCAAATATGCCTGCACTGCTACATACATGACAAAGCACTGAGCGGATCGCCACAATGACTGAGATGTCGCCGAACGCGAACGCGCGCGCTTGTATGCAGGCACTCGACACGAGGCATGTAACGGGCGCCCCACTGCGGCGAGACGCCGAAACACACTTGTCCCAAGCGATGGAATGTCCGCTCGTGCTTCTCGCGTTCTTCGGGCTACCGCTTCTTTTCTCGTCGGGTTTGAAAACCATGTTTCGGGTCCTCGCCTCTTCAAAATCTGTGCGCTGAATACCAGACTTCCCGAGAAATGCTCTGTGCTACCAGATCCTCGCGCTCCAAATCTGCGACCGGACACTCTATGGCTCCGTCATCGAACTGCCAGGCTTTGTTAGTATTGAGGAGGCTATGGCCATGTATATTCCCATGCACTGTCACCAATCGTTACGTCTCTTTCTTACCTTTTTTCGAAAATAGCAAGAGTGCGCGCGCATAGCTTTGAAAGGAGCCGGAGATGCGCGAGTGCGGATATTCCGAAAACTCCTAATATGACGCCACGTCCCGGGAACGAGGGGCTTCAGCGGTACTTTGAAAGTTATTTTCTGCAGCCTCCGTGCATCAAATTGATTTTTTTATATATATTCGTAATACTGGTGGCTAAATGAAGACAATTTAAGGGTTTTATCTTTACATATAAAACCGCTTCAGTTTCGTTTTAAAATTCTTTCTTCGCCACTCATAATAAGAGAGCCATTGCCATGTACAGGTAATATACACTTAGTAAGGTGGTTAGTTTGGCTAGTTGGTAATGATAGAACATTATTAAAATTGCACATAAATAAAAAAATACAGCGGAGAGAGAAAAGAGAAGAGACAAGGGCAAACTCAAGTGTGTAAGTGTACACCTTCTTTACTAAAAACCTCGATAATTGGCAGATTCCACGAAAAACACACTAGGGAAATTTTCGAAGCTTCTAGTATACCCCGCCTAGGCGAGCGCTGTGTCAGCCAACCTTCTGGGGCATTAACCGACAAAAAATCGCCTTTCTACAATCGTATGAGTGTGGTTGATGGTATGTGTCCTCAGAGTGCTCGGGTGCCCCGCGCCAGAGTGGCCTCGGCTCGAGCTGACACAACGGGCTGCTCTTTTTTCTTCCTTGAATACATCGAGCTGTGAGTTTGCGCTTGTCTCTTCTCTCTTCTCTCTCCAGATTTCCTTCCTATTTGTGCGCAATTTTAACCATATTCATACACTTAGGTGGTGATAGTTACAAAGGTAGCCAGACTGAATTTCGAAAAGGGTCTATAATGCCTTTTCGAACGCCTAAGGTTCTTCCACGTAAATGAAAACGTTGGCTCTACAAGCTGCCATAAGTCTAAACTTTCTTCTATTTTTTAGCACAGGGAGTGCCAAACCATTTCCGGTTTGCACTCCCGAAACGGAAGAAGAAATTGCGAGTGCCAGCCGAGCACTCACACAATACTCGTCTCCTCACCGACTGGACACGAATGCCAGCCGACGTCTTGCTCGAGTATACTCGAATTACTTCGGCAGGAGACATCACGTGATCAAATATGGAGGGAGACCAGCAAAGGCTACCTACTGTTAGCAGGCGCTAGACGAGCGAACTCCAGGCTTTCAGCTTTCAGCGCTATTTCTCCTTATCGTTCTTCTCACTTCGGTATGCTTTCTGGATAGCGCCGTGCACAAGGAAGTCGCAGCACAGAGCGACTATTTTATCTGCTCCATTCCGAGCAGGAGTTGTCGCGGCGCCCAAAAATGGCGGCACTTCGATTTCGTCTAGCCGGACACTGCATCAGATTCGGTGTTGTCACTGCCTTTGCTACGATACTGGGGCAAATGAGTTAATTCTAAAACGTTCAATTGCATCACGCAGACCTTGTGATTACTGGCGACATCGAGATCGAGGGACCGGGGCTGGTCCTGCTTAAAAGGTTGCCTACGAACGAGGTAGCAAAGAGGAAACAAATCCGCAGCGTCATTCAAGAGCAGGTAATTAAAAAAACACGAGCTACGAAGGGAGCTCCACACATCAATTACGACCAAACAGGGCCATATAATACAAGGGCGTCACACATTTGTAAACTATTGAACAAAACACCTCAGTCAACAATAGGCTCGGATCTTGCCGTATGATAGGCCGGATAATAGGAAACGTTCCTCAGCTTGTTGGCTGCGATCAATTGATCAAGTGACTATTAGAACCTACTAGTTATAAAATAAAGCTATTTGACCGCTACTGCTAACTACCCCCTCCCCCCCCTCCGCCGCCTCTGCATATCCAAAATGTCTGGAAGTAACTGAACGAAATATTTTTCTCAAGGGAAGTCCTCCGAAAGGCAAGCTTTTGTACTGTTAGCTTTACAAGTATGAAATTTGCAGGACATATTTGTTGCTAGCGAAAATGATTGCATGCAAAGTGTCAACCTTATCAGTTAACATTTTGAAGAGTTACATAAAATAACACAAAATAAACACCAAAATGTCTGGAAGTAACTGAACGAATAATTTTTCTTAAGTGAAGTCCTCCGAAAGGCAAGCTTTGAAACCGTTAGCTTTACAAGTATGAAATTTGCAGGAAATACATGTTGCTAGCGAAAATAATTGCATGCAAACTGTCAACCTTATCAGTTAACATTTTGAAGAGTTACATAAAATAACACAAAAGAAACACTGCACCTACCGAGAAAAATTAGAATGTCTCATAACAGTAAAGTTAAAAGCCAGTTGTTTTTTTTATGTAGCATAGAGTGTAATGTCTGTACCACGTGGCTGTGAAAGAAAATTGCTGTAGTGACGAAAATTTAATTGTAAAAATCTGGAAACAAAAGGTTTTTTTTGCGTGTATTAAGTTGAAGAACCATGTTTTTTTCATAATAAACGAGCATGAAAATGCGGAAAGGAAGTCCACAGCCCCCTCCCTAGCAAGATGTCAGTATAAAGCTCCATAAACTGGCCCTACACAGCATCTTAATATGAGATAATTATTTTTTCTAAACCAAGATTTGATGCCAAAAAAGAAAGTTGAAACAAATTCCATTGAATGTGAAAAATTCAAATTGAGATAGTCCGATAATGTTGAAGATATTGTATACTAAAAGAAAGTACTTCCGTTACAGAAATAAAAATATCTGACAGGATCCGTTAGTTCAGCTAGATAAAAAGAATAGTTAGAAAACAATGGGAACTACATAAAGGAAATTGAAATGTTGAAGTACTGCCTCCCCCGCCCCTTTCACGTCGCATTTATAGGAAAGGGATCCTTGTTCATGCGGTTTATGAGGTTGGCAGTTACGAAAACGTTTAAACAATCTGAAAGGTAGTCTGACAATGCCCGGAAACTATACCAAACACATAAAGTTCAGCCGCGCTTCCTAAACTGCTTGGAATCTGGCTCAAACCCTTCTTTGGAAGGCGTCTTGCCCCATTACTACTTATAAACCAGGCGTGATAGTATTTCTGGGAAATTAAAAAAAGGTGTATTAAAGTAGGGTTTTATTGCGATGCAGTTTGTGAAACACTTGGTCCAGGGAGACAGCTTGCTGAAAGCCTCTGTTCAATACGTCGCTTTAATCGTGGATGCCGTTGATGACACAGCAATGGTGAGTGAAGAAGTCTGACCGCCATTGTGTGAGATGCTTTCTGTTGCAAGCAAAGACAAGGAGTGCGTTCAGGTTTTAACACAAAATCCGTTTATGGGCTGGATTTAATGCGAAAGGCGATACGCTCGAGCGTTACGAAAATCACTTACACGCAGGTTGCGGCAGCATAAAGCATGCAGAACCCGTAGCAGGAAATTGACATTTTGCCGGATTACCCGTGCATCAAAAAAGAATGCCGGAAACGTAAGTACACGCGCTGCGCGTGCTGGCGTCTTCAGCTCTAACTATTCGAAGGCAGAAATAAATGGCACTTCGCACACGCGTTCCAGGTATGCTTTATTTTGGTTGTTTACTTCGAATCTTTTTTTGTAGAGAATGCGAGCACGTGCAGCGCGTGTAGCTATGTTCCCAACATTCTCTTTGATGCTTGGATAACTTATCGAAAACTCCATTAACAGAGCACACAAACCATAGCGAGGCTTACCGAGTGGCGTAGCCGGAATCGAAGCCCGGACTTTGCGATCCGCAATCCAACGTTTTTGTTCGGCGCCATAAGAAAGATTCAAACGAGAGTTCAAGAAGCCGGATAAAGCGTGACTTAAGAAAGTTTGCGGTAGTAGGAGACTTTTGACGCGCGAAGGTGGCTTTAAGATGATGAAGAGTAGCTTAACCCGTGGTCTTATGACGTCACGGGTCCTGGACAAATTTAAGCTTGTCTTGATCATTCTGATATGCCCTGAACAAAAACGTTTATTCTGCGTGAAGCCACTACAAAATAGAATCTTTCTGTGTCTAACAATCTTCTCAACAAAGAACACTCATTCGAAGGTAAGGATAGAGACAGTGAGGATGCCACTATAGTGACTGAGATACGTTGCCGGTTGGAGGGATTGGAAACTCGTGCCACCCATGTGTGGAGCTAACCCGGATACGGCAAATTACATTGCAGAAACCCCGAGGAGCACTTCACACGTTGTTACGAAGCAGGTGTTTTGTTGGAAAAGTAAGAGCATAACGAGCAATGAGCAAACGAACACCACCCCTTATGAGTGTGTCCTAAAACGTTAAAGGTGTGGTGGTGCAACGATATTCAATTGGAATATTTTGCATTTCACACGAGCTTACTGGCACTAGTAGGACCCAAGTTAACGCCCACAAAACGCCGATGACCGAAAAACTTCACAGTTGTGCTGTAATTTCAGGAATAAAGTCGCTAAGACGAAATCTTGGGAGAGTTGGAGTTTAATCGAAAGCTTACAGCGCAGGAAACGAGGTCAAAACGAGAGACACACAATGAGACAAATACAAGCACTGACTTACAACTTCTTTGTATTCTTCTTCTACTTCCACTTCCTTTTCGCGAAACTGATTTAAATACCAGATCTTGTAAGTGAAAAACAAAATAAAAAATCAAACTGCTTCTTACCACAATTTAATAGCAATCATCGCACTAAATATCCTAATTATTTTCCAGACAGCGTTAGGGATGGGATACTGGCAGAATTATCTCCTAGGCGTGCAATCATCGCTGCCTCTATTATTTCTTAAATGAGCTTGTTCTTACTTCTAGCTATGACGGGAGATACATTTCTCGGATCTGCTGGGCACCCACAATCTCTGCAGTGGATGCCGAGATGTACAGAAATGATTTGTGGGTGTTATAATGGTGTTCTCGTAACCGATCATTTAAACAGCGGCCTGTTTGTCCGATATATTTCTTACCGCACGAGATTGTGGTAAGAAACCACTCCTTCGGAGCAAGGCACAAAGCACGTTCCGTGCATTTTTCTGGAGCCGAATTGACGGTGTGCTGAGTGATTTATTTCCCTACATAGGCTAGAAATCTTGTTTGGTGCTGAAAAGGCGGCATTAATGTTAATGCAATTTCTTATCTTTTTAAGACCGTGTGAAACCTTATGTATGTAAGGAATAACACCTGTCTTTTTCGCGTTTATCCCTTTACTCGCAATATTTTAGGTTCACCCTTCCTTACTTTATGAAGAAGATATGCTAAAACTGTTAATAAGTCATAGTTACCTCACCGATTGTAACATAGATTTGTGCATCTAAGCATATATTGAAAGCATGATGGCACGACTTACTAAGGGCATTGGTGAGGCATAGCTTTACAATGCCTCCCCACACCGGACAAACTGGCAGGTGTTTAAATGATCGATTAAAAGAACACCATTATAACAACTACAAGGTCGTTTCTGGCCACCTCGCCATCCACTGCAGGGATTGCTGGTGCAGATTTTGCAGATTTCGATCTAAGCAGATTTTGAAAAATGTACCGCCATAGCTAGGATTTTAAACGAGTTCACCAGAGAAATCATAGAGGCAGAGATAATCGCGCGCCTAGAAGATAATTCTCTCAGTAGGCCATCACTAAAGCGCGCTTTCTGAAAAATAATGAGAATATTTAGCGCGATGATCGGAATGGCTTCTAAGAAGACTTTGGTTTTTTTCCTTATTTTGTTTTATTTATAA
>JAZHYW010038510.1:0-14986 GCA_037355805.1 Ixodes ricinus
TTTCAGGTTCAATCGTTAGTATAATAAAAAAATTTTCAGCAAGAGAAGGTTGTGTGGCACTTTGTCAAAGGGTTTGGTGGAATCTAGAAACACAGCACTAGTGGGGTAGCCGGAGTTAAGCTTTAGGTGACGGTCATTAGTAAGGAATAGCAACTGCGTTTCACAAGAAAAAGTTACGGCGTGAAACCGTGCTGCGCGTTGTTAAAGAAAGAAATTATTTCAAGAAAAACGTCATACAGACGTGTGAAAATGATATCCTTCATGATCCTAGATGGGATGCAAGTGAGAAATATAGGCCTGTATTCTGAGGGGAGAGGACTTGTTGCCACTTTCGTGGACCGGAATGACCTTGGCCGATTTCCAGTCTTCGAGGCACCAGCTCAGACTCCAGGAACTGCTAAAGTATTTTGGTTGGAAATATGCTAGAAGTTGCAGGTTAGTGTTACGTAACATTTTAGTTTTTATATTGTCAACACCACAGAGACAACGAGACCTTTAATGAGTTACTAATTTCAGATACAAAATTAAATTGTACAAAGACAAAGTCTGTTAAGCAATAATCAGCCGGAACGTAACCAGGTAAACAGTCAGCGAAAACCGGTGTAAAAACATTGCGAAAAAAATCATTAAACATAGTTGTACACTGGATTATCTGGCAGAACGTCGCCCGCGTTTTTCTACAAAGCATTTTGAGTAAAGCGTGGTCTTTTTGAGTTAACAATACTCCAGTGACGACGACGAGGGTTTTTAAGTAGTATAGCAGGAACTCGTCTGCTGAGAGTACACATTTTCGCAAACTGTCGTAGTTTCATATTGTAATCATATGCAGTATTTTTTTATATTTGGACCATGACTCAGCCGGCGACATCACGTTTAGCGGTACGGAAAAAGCTTTTTCTTTGTTGGCATAGAGACCTAAGTTGTCAGAGGAAGTCTTGGGTGCTTTGATTATATTGTTTTTAAGTGGAGTTCCGATTCTCGTTAGAGGAATGGTGGTCTCAAATTTGGATCTTAGAAAACAATGCGGGAGCTGTAGGCGCGACCCAACAATTCCTATAACACTACTTGTAAGGCGATATCTCGAATGGACGGCCGCACTTTAGAAAAAGATGTCAAGATTGAACAAGGCCGGCGAGGCGCGTGACGTCAAGATATCTAGTTCCCTCCTCTCTTCGCCTCGCCCCCTCATGGCGGCGAGGCGGAGAAGACGACGCAGGCCGTTCCTTCTCCCCTCGGAGAAACAAGACGTGAACATATCTCGTCAAATGTGCTTCCTCCTTTTTTTTCTCTTTTTTTTTTTTTTTCAAGAAGACGATCATTTGTTTGAGATATCCCTGTATGAGCGATGTTTTTGGTGTTTGTAGCATCCGTCGTTGCGGGCTTTTGCCGCCGTGTTTTGTGGAATCCAGATTTCGATTCAGCACCCCTTTAACACCTCTTGACACCAAACCTAATTAAAAAAGAGAGAAATAGCCACATCAGAAGTCTCGGTTTATTTCTTCTTAATTGCCTTCGTCCTGTAGCAATATTTTTTCCTGAACGAACAACTTTTTTGTGTTTGTTTCAACTTTATGCAGTAATGAATAGACCGATCTCACCAAGCGTTCGGCGCATGCGTGGCGCCGCCATAACTTTAGTTCACAGGAGGCAAACGGCAATGCACGAGAGGGCTCGTGCCGCTCTCGTGCTCCACACGCGCAGAGCTCCAGCGAGCTTGTCGCACGTGCAGAAAGACTAAAGTTCCCTCGATGCATTGCGGCAGCGGTGGCGTAGTCAAACTGGCTGGTGAGATCGGTCTATTGATTTGTGGTCACTGATGAACAGTCTAAGAACACCAACGGCGCCGGAAATAATTCGAAGTGAAAAGGAAGATTAAGATATAAAATGTCTGAGCGGTGAAGAAGATACTCGCAGTAGGGAAAGGAAACTCTTCGAGAAAAGATTGAAATTCAAAACGACATAATTAAATTGTTGACAAACACTGGATTTTTTAGAGCAGACAGCAATGGGGTCGTTCCAATTCAATGCACGGAAATTCAAAATCCCTAAATATAAATTCGAGGTACATTGGATATTGTGCTGAAAGGCATGGCAAAATCATCGTGAAGGCGTGACGAACGAGTGGGAAGCGTCACGAAGGACGGCAACAAACACCAACCAGAGACAGACCTAGAACTGCACTTGCAGGCAGGCCCCAACCATTTCAGGCTGTGAATGTCTTCGAAGATGAACTCTGGCTAAGTATCATGCTCTCTACTGCTATAATAACGCCACCACCGCGCCGTTGCTGGTATTCTATCGAGACGATAGGTAATGAAGTTCGGGTGATCAGTGCAGTTGTTCACTACCAACGACTACAGAGGTTAACCAGGTCTCGGTCACTAAGATAATTGTGGCGCTGCAAAGACGAGGAGGAAAGTGTACGTTGCTCATCACGTTTTAGATAAAACGCGCTTCGAGCATTGGCATATGAAAAAATGATGCTATATGCGAAAGTCTAATCTGCTGTTTTGAACACTTCTCGCACTCGCCCTATCGTTGAAGTACCTTTGCTCATTATAGAATGTTGGTCATAGATATGCGTCTTTGAACCGATCAGAAGTGATACGGAAGTGTAGTTTGAATGGAAAGCTTTAGAGCGCAGCTCTTAGGCGCCCGTTTCCGGCTTAAGCTGCGTCACCGTCGCCATCGGCGTCGGCGTCGGCGCTCGGTGTCGGCGTGCTATTGCGACGTCACGTGACCCCCCACCCCCCTGAGGTCAGCGCCCACCCCCTGGGGTCACGTGACCCCCCTAAGTGTCACGTGGCCTCCGTGACGTCACGGGGGTTAAGGCGACCTCAGGGGGTGGGGGTCACGTGACCTCATGGGGGCCATACGTGGCCCCCGTGGCGCAGGAGCAGGCGGGATGACGAGGTGAGTGGGTGTAGAAGGGGCATACCCTCCCCTCAGTACGCCTTCCATCCTCCCTCCTTCTCTTTTGGCAATTGCAAGCAACGCCTTTCTTGTGGTGCGAACAGTCAGTGATTATAATTTTTAGTACAATGAACCATTTAGCTTCGAACTGGGAAAAATGCAGCTGTTTTTTTTTTCCTTTTAAAAGACAAAACTTGACACCGCAAGTCTGCTTAGCGGCAGGTGTACATCACTTGACAACATTGTTTCAGGGCACTCCGAAAAAAGCCATGTTAGCCCTCGAAGACTGCTACGACACTGACTCAGGACACTCTGCCAGTGCTCCGGGAGTCGGCTTCGAGGCCTTCTCCGGTTTCTTCGGCACCAACATTCCCCAAGCTTGGTTGGTACATTTTAACGGTATAATGCGAAAAGCGAACTCATCTCGTAAGAGGAGTCGCTGATTTCCATCAGGAGTTTGCGATGAATCGCCCACCTTGCGGCACAAGAAGGGCTAAAGCGCGCAGGCTCCTCGGTCGAGTTCGAGGCAGAGCCTCGTCGCGTAGGGCAGGATGCGTGCACCGTCATTTATTTTGTTTCTACACAAGCATCTGTTGTGATGACACTGAGTTGTATTGTATCTTAATACTGCTTTATTTTGTGTCTGCACTAATAATAAAAATAAAACAATAGAAAAATGTAATACAGTAAGCATTTATCAAGTTTCAAGAGGGCCATGAGCAACAAATACGGCTATGTTATACCCGCATGCGTTGACAGAGATATATATTTGCCTGTAAATTCACCAAGCAGCTACGGTGTCATTGTAGTACATATACTACGCGTCTCACCTTACGTCCGACTCTACCGAGCGCTCTGAGCTGAGTGGCACCAATCAGACAGCACCAAAAAGCGCATCATCGGTGCTCGTCATGCGTCTCTGCTGCGTGCTCAAACTTCGCTGAACCACTCACGTAACGCAAAAGGCCGAGTGTTTCGCGGCTTAGACGCCCTCGATTGGTCCAAATGCCGGAAGCGCAGCCTGCGTCAGTATTTAAGATAAAGCGGGCGCAGGCCGAGTGAAGCATCTGGCATTGAAACATGAAATGATGCCGCTATAGACCAGCACCCTGTTTCGAATGGGGTGACCTTTGGCCAGTGGAACGACATTTTAACGAATCGCCGACTCTTCATCCCGAAAAGCACTTTTAGCGAATAATCGGCCGCCTCGAAGCGGCGTTCACGATATTGGTGGCCCAGGGTGGTCAACATTTTTGCAGCCGAGCTGAAGTATTTGCTCTAACGTCAACGAATCGCTCAGGCCCACTCTTTGCTAAAACGTCCACACTCGGCTTATGTGGTATGGACCGTTTACAACCGAGCCAGCGTTTGCCACACGCAGGTATTGGCACTGAGACGCGCTCTGAAACCAGAAGTGCGCATCTGGTTTCTGCCTACAGCAGCGCCACCCGACAGCAGCGTCGCCCCAGTGCTGTGACGTGAAGGAGTTCAGTTGATGTGTACTCCCTCTCCTCCTGCAATCCACTAAGCGCCAAAGCTGCGCACCGCCAGATAATATTACAAGCCAGATAAAAAGAGAACGAGATGTGTTGATTTAATGCGTGTATCACTGCACGGGAACGTTATTGTGGCTGCCGCTGTTCGTAACTTCTAGCTTCTCACATATTTTGAGTGCGTTTTTCAACACTACATTTTTTGCGATTTTCTAGAATTTCTCTCAGTGTTGTTACAGCAACCGGCGGGTAGAGAGCGCTTGTACGACGTACTCGGCGCCATTGGGCGGTTTAAATCTGGTTGGTTTCGGTTTCAGCTCGCTGGCGGCTGTGTTAGGGTGTATGTCATTTTCTCTAAATTTTTGTGACAGAAACTTCTTTAACGCAGCACACAACAAGGAAGTAGTACTGGGTCGCTAAACTCGGCCAGCTGTCAACTTTAGTGCCCGAAGTCTGGCGAAACGCGCTAATAGACCATTTGCTGTCTTACCCAAGCATCAAGGAGAATGCGAGGATTGGTGTTCCACGCGCCACACGCGCACGCCTTTCCTGTATAAAAGATTCAGAAGTAAAGCAACCAAGTAAGTGGAAAGCATTGACGAACGCGCGTGCAAGATGCCATTTGTTTTAGGTTTTGCTTTGGAAAAGTTACTACTGCTGAGGCCAGCACGTGCGGCGCGTGGAACACCTAATCCCTGCATTCTCCTTGATGCTTGGGTAAGACAGCAAACGGTCCTGTGGACACTCGCGATCGCTGACGTCGCACCGAGCGAGGCGTCAATCATTCAGACACGCCTCCGCCTTTGAGAGGCAGAATGTAGCAAAAGTTCATCCGAGGCGCGCGTGCAGCGCGTGAGGGGCGCGAGAGCCCGCTGATTGAACGGCTTCGCCGATGACGTAGCGCCCATTTGTCCCTACATCCCTACGCCAAGCTAAAATTAATGCTTTGCCTGAGATTGTCCTTGCGCGACCTGCTGACGCTCAAGGAAATCCCCTCCGAAGTTTGTGTAAAAAAAGAAACCCCGTTTGTCGAAGTTGTCGCTGACGTCGCAGCGACGTTTCCGAACTTTGCGAGAGCCGTGGTTTTGAGCTCGAGATCTTCGCTTCGGATCGAGGAGCGAAGTTAAACTTTGTCAACATGGCGGCGGCACGTACGCTGCGGCCGAGCTTTATCTTCCGCCACCGTCGGCGTCGCTACCGAGACCACCGGGGACGCCTTTCAACTCCCCGACGACGACTTTCGGCGACAGTACCGGCTATCAAAGCCGGTTGTGCGTTGACTCTGCGACGAGCTTCGTTCCGGCGCCCGGACTTCGAGGTAGCGGACAATCGAGTCTACCATGACCGTGGAACCACAAGTTCTTTGCGCGCTCCGGTTCTTCGAAGCCGGTAGCATTAAGGCATGGTGGCGACTGACGGCACCTGTCAGTCTCCCGCATGACTGTGAGCCGGACTGTCGAGTTTTGTGGCTGCCATCGTTTTTTCTTTTTCTGCAATATCCGAAGAGGTACCAATAAACTGGTATACAATTCAAAATGTTGGAAAACAAACAGAACCGGGATAATTCTTGGGTAGGTTCGAGTCTCCCGGCAGCCGGCAGAATTATTTCCCCAAAATTTTACTGGCAGTCGTCACTCATTGGCGGTCAAATCAGTTCATCGAACGACGTGTCATCGACAGATCGTTTCATCGGCACGCGATGTAATCACATGAAAGAGATTTTCTCCGTTAGAGGTATATACAAATTAAACATTTTCACACCTTTATACATGTAAGTGGGGTGTCCAACAACCAACCCCCTAATAAGTGTAGCAATAGACCTTATAAAAGAATGTAAACGTCACACCTTTAAAACATGTGTGATTTTAAACACGTTTCTCAAAGCGTGTGAGAATGCACTACACCTTTTGCAAAGACGTAAAACTACAATAAACCTTCTCGTCAGACACGTAGCCCGGGGGAGGCCATAGGCCGCCCGCCCCCCCCCCCCTGAAATCTTCCATCTTTGCTCGGGGCCGCCTCTCCCTCCCCCCTCATAGAGCACTTTGTCATGGGCGCCCCTCCCCCCCCCCCTAAAACAAAATCCTGGCTACGGTGCCTCCTTCTCGTCAAGGTGTAACTACCACGGTACATTCCTTTTTTGGGGTGTACACAGTGGCCCGGGATCCCAATAAAATGACTGAAAAATTAGAATTACACAAACGAGTCGCACGAAACAACACGTTGCTCTCTTAGCGAGTGTCGAGGACAACTTCGGCCGAAAACCGGCTTCAATATTGGCCGGATGTACGGTTTTGCGCCTCGTCCCGACATCCGGCAGGTATGGGTGTACACGACTGCAAATACATCGATTTACGTCTACTAGCACTGGCACCCCTGGATCTCTTATTAGGCTTTGGATCGCGGATAGAGGCCCGTATTGATGGGGTCGAGCGGCACCACCGGCAGTCATCGACTTGACTTTTTACGATCTAATGCATGCTATAGGAGAAACAGGAAAACTCTATCCTATTACGTTAGTAGGTTGTTCTCGATCATGAAACTTCTATCGTGTTTCCCGCAAATAACAGCTAATATTGTGGGCAAGAATAATAAACGCGTTAGAATACCAATCTTGTTTAAATAAACGTTGTGTGGTTGAGGGTTCGAGGGCGACTTTGTTGGGCGTTAACTGTGATGTGTTTAATGGTGCGCGGGCTACCGAGAGTTATTGTGGTGTCATCCGTGATCTCGGAGTTATCCAGAGCTTCGAGCAAACGATAAGTTGGAAGGCTTGTACTGGGGACATTCGCATCGTTCTAACCGCTTCGTACTATGAAGTATTACTTCAGCGGTGAAAGCTTTTTCTTTGAGACTGCTGTGAGGGCTTTCCGTGACAAACTGAAACTCGGAGCGTGCCGTTCAGTCGCTGAACGTGCCGTTTATTTAGTAACCGAAGCAAGCGACAAGCCAGCAAAGGTCGGTGGTGCTCCGGCCCATTATTTTTTTTATAATCAATGTTCGAACGTTTGACGAATGTCTAGTTGATCTCCAAGCACCCGATATAATCATCACAGCATCGGCATAAAATACTCGCCCTCGAGCACCGCGTACAAGCTTCCTATTTTTGCGTGTTTCTCTCATAGACTTTCGTGTATTGGCTCACGGTGTATGTACGCCAAAACAACAAGGACGAAAACGAAGAGAGAACTAGACAGGACGCGGCGTATTGCCTGTTGTCAAGCAAATGGCCGCCGGCGAAGGGCCAGTGACGCGGCTCCCGATCCGCGACATCCAGACTCAGGACACTGTGAAAGAGTCTAATGCGCTGGACACCCAGCGGAGTGCACCGCACGGGAGAACGAGCCCCGGATCAGATCGCTGGCAGCGCACCTAGTGCAAACTGATGCTGTCGCCATAGACGTTGTGAGTGCGCACCGACCTCAAACCAAAATCGAGCAGGCTTTTGTTCGACGTGATGGGTGGGAATGCGGGGGCGCAGTCGCTGCCATCGTTTATCGGGCAAACGTTGGTTGCTGCAACGTGCCGCTCATATTTGCGATGATTTCCAACTAAGGAACTCGGCTGTCAGAGATATTTACAGACGGCGTAAGTTTCCAGAAACCCAGCTGACTACAAAACAGCATACACTTCGAGAAAAATTTATGGCACTGTACGCGCAAAAGCTTGCTTCGTTTGGCGCATAGTATTATGAGTGAACCACTGAAAGGATACTGCTGCAATCTAGTTCTTTGGAACATCTAGCAATAGGTTTCATAAGAGTTTTTTTATTTCCCTGGTGAGGGCATTGAGAACGAGAGCTTTCTCAAACAAAATACGACGGGGCAAGATAGCCGCCGTTCAAATATGACTGTGCTTGAGCCTCGGGCAACGCTCTCCATGTTTAGCCTTCCCGGACGCTGAGCTAGAGTGCGTCAACAGCGTTTCTGCTGTGGGAGCTCGGTCGAAAAATGTTCCACTTTTCACCTGCACACAGATGATGCGAGTTCTCGCGGCCTCTGTGTTTGTCCTGGGCCTTTCATTACACACTGGTAGGTTTCAGCGTCTGTACGGCAACAAAGCGACCCAAATTTTGCAAATAAAATACGGGTCGTCGATTCCTCCCTTCGTGGAATATCAGACGCTTACAATTCAAGCTCGCGTTTGAGTTTGTGGCTCTGCGGGACGCGATTTCGAGCAGAATGCCAACTTTTTCTTTTAGCTCACGCTGTACGAATGCCGCCTCGCAGCAGACGAACTCCGTCGTCTGCTCGTCGCTCCTCGCCTGGGCGAGGCATGACGGGATTGTCGGCGCTAGAGAGCTCAAAGACAACGTACAGCGAGCGGCGTGAACGCTTGCCTCCCCGCGCTGTCTCGTGCTCTCGTGCACCGCCAGGATCGCCTGGAGGATTTTTCGTCAAAAGTTGCGAAGTTGAGCGCGCGCAGGGAGGAGGAAACTTTGCGGCGTTCTTTTGGTCACTCCCCCCACTACGTCAAAAAGCGAAGAATGTTTTGCTCCACGAGCTTAGCTACCCCTGGGCTACTTTTGGAACTACGAAGTTGTTTCGAATCATAATAGACCATTTGCTGTATTACCCAAGCATCAAGGAGAATGTAGGGATTGGTGTTCCACGCGCCACACGCGCACGCCTTCCCCGTGTAAAAGATTCGAAGTAAATAACCAAAATAAAGCGTTGACGAACGCGCGCAAGATACATTTTGTTTTAGGTTTTTGCTTTAGAAAAGTTCCTACCGCTGGGAGGCCAGCATGTGCGGCGCGTGGAACACCAATCCCTGCATTCTTCTTGATGCTTGGGTAATATTGCAATAGGTCTATTGCGAACGTTTTACGAAACACTTCATACGCATCTGTCTCGTCGTTGATTTCGGGCAGAGGTTCGACGAGGAAACGAAGAAACTGATGCACGGGTATGATTTCCATCGTCTACGGCCGTAATTGCTGGCGCTCGTTCGAAAATAAATAATGTAATAGCGTAGATGCGTGGTGAAAAAAGGCCGGCAACCTGATTAACAATGTTCTGAATCGCAAAGGCCACGCCAAGTAGCAAGTTCGTTGATCACCATTTGATTTACGCGGACACCAACTTTTTTGTTTTTTCGTAGAAACCAAAAATGTTGATAATTCAATTAATGCAAGGGTATAAGTGAGCTGGACAACGAAGACAATAATAATCCTGGAGAAGGGGAACAAAGGGGACAAAGAACAAACACAGATCTCCAAACACAGCTAAGTGACTCTTGCGTGACCGAAAAAGTCCCTCCTGGTCCTGGCTGGCTGGCTAGAAACAGTGTCTCAGCTGAGATTGGATGAAAGAAAGCACTGCCAAAGCCATCGCACGAGCTGAACGGGACTCAGGCAGCGTCTCAAAACGCTCGCCCCATAGCCTCCTCTATACTCACAAAGCCTGGCAGTTCGACGACGGAGCCATAGAGTGCCCGGTCGGATATTTGGAGCGCGAGGAGCTGGTAGCACAGAGCATCAAAGAGACATTTCTCTAGAACCCTGGACGTCAGGGCACAGTTTCTTTCAGAGGCGAGGACCCGAAAACGTTTTCGGGTCCTCGCGGCCCGCCGTAGCGGCGAGACGCTGCGTTTCGGCGTCTCGCCGCAGCGGGGCGCCAGTCACGTGGCTCTCCTCTCATCCGTAGAGTGCCTTCATACACACGCGCGCTTTTGCTTGAGTAGTGACATCTCAGCCATTTTTACGCCCAATCGTTTTTTTATGCATTTTGAAGTACGCGCAATCCGGTGTCAATCAGCTCGAAACTCTAAAATAATTTTATAGTGCTTCCAGGCACCGACACAGCGACGTGAGGGTGTACGAAGATGTACGCTTGTTTCGCCGTTGTGTGGACAGCAAAATCTCGGTACACGAAAAAACGTCTCCATAAAGAAACCCGTCACCAGTGAATTTATCCTTGTATGCCTTGCGAAGCAGTATGTCGAGCTTCTACCTCCTCTTGGTGAGGTTTAAATGTAAGGGTCCACATCACCCTCGACACTACAAACGCCGGAATCATGCCGCCACTAAAAGGCTACTTGAGTTGGGAGTGCACAACACCGTTGAGGAGCTGGCCAACGCCCAGATTGGAGCGCAAATCAGAAGACTTGGAGAAACGGACAGCGGTCGCTGGCTGCTCGACAAGCTGGGGTTAGGCGAACCCGAACGCCGCCTCCTTACGACAACAGATCGAGCTAGATGACCATATTCGAGCCGGTGTTCGAACAAGCAGAATTCGAGGAATATGAACCCGTCACGGGACGCGGAAAGGCGTGTGGCAGGTCCGAGGCCCTCGCTCGGACCTGGGATAGCCGACCAGGCACCCTCTACGTTGACGCCGCGGGGCCTGTTAGTGGGGTGGCCACGGCAGCCGTGGCTACCTCGGACGGGAGCAAGATCGTCACGAAAGCTTCCTTCAGAGTGTCTTGTGCTACGGAAGCCGAAGAGGTGGCCATCGCACTGGCTATCACTCGCAATCAAAAGCAACTATAATATCGGACTCTCAAGGTGCCGTTCGCAACTTCGCCGCGGGTTCCGTGGGGGAGGTGGCGGCCGGGCTACTGAGAAGGCACCCCCCGCAGGGTGGCTCCAGATCATCTGGTCTCCAGGCCGTATGGGGCATCCAGGGAAATGAGGTGGCTCACGCCACAGCCCGAGATTCTCTTCCGAGCCGGGACTCTATTCCTGCATCAGGTGTGGAGGACCGGTGGTCGTTCTCCAAATGTCTACTGGACATCCGACTTGCACGAAAGAGATTTCCAGCACCGCATAAGTCCCTGAGCAGGAAGGTGAACACATCCTTCGACGGCTACAAACGGATACATTTCTCACCCAGACAAGCTACACACCTGGTACCCGGACATATACGCGTCGGCAGCCTGCCCGCGGTGCGGGTGGCAAAGGCAGACACATACCACATGGTGTGGGCCTGCGAGAAGAATGAAGAAACTTCACAATGTGAAGCAAGCGAAGAGGAGTGGTATGCGGCGCTCGCAAGCGAGGACCCGGTTTAGCAACAGCTGCTAATCCGGCGGGCCAAGGCGGCGCAAGCAAGTGGAGTCCTAGAATAGGGTCATACAGCTAACTCCTACTTCTTCTATATCTCTCTTTTGCCCCTAACCCCCTCCCCTCTCTCCTGCCTTTGTGCAATAAAGATGTTTTAAACAACAACAACAACCAGTGAATTTAGGTCGGCTTCACCAAAACGGAGGGGTCAAGGAGAAATTGCACATTTCATGGACCAAGATGGCGACGATACGAGAGCTTGGCCCTACTTTCCCAGCATCCAGTGACTTTAGGCGAACTGACAGTGAGCTTCCACAGCTGATTTAGAATGTGCACTCTACACCCTCAAGGTTGCCGCTCTTATACCAGCCTATAAGTGGCTGAGGTTGATTCGCATCATAGTGCAGGGAATACAGCACACTCAGATATGGTCACCAGTATTCAATGGCGGCCATAGCTGTAACTGGCAGCCATAGCCAATGTGTGGCTGCTTTAACAAGAGCAGCAACATGTTGGCAAGGTTTAAAAATACTGTATTTATAGATCAGAAAAAGACATCAACTTGAAGGCATTATTGCGCAGTGTGCCATGTTTCCAATTGTTTATAAAAAAACTGACAAAGTCTATAGGGGGCATTTACTGGATGCCATATTTGAGGGCGATGTTTAGAGCCTCATGCTCAGAACGCGCCTACATTAATAGCCTGCTAAGACAAGCAATCTTGATGGTGTGGAATGCACATTGCAGAAGAACCGTAAAAGCTCGCCGTCAACACGCGCGCAGTAATTACGACACAGATATGGACCGCCAGTGAATACTCCTATATTGCCGGGTAAATATTTTTGGGTCAATCCTCCCTGTGCGGAATTTTTCCAGTTGATATTTATAAACCCGTAGCACAGCAACTTCCTAGGGAGGTTTCAGAAATACCAACTTCTAACTTTCCCAACAAGAATTTGTTTTTCTAAAGCAGAGAATTTGGTTTTGATTTGCTGTGAATTTAATTAACAAATCATTTCTTTCATCAAAATTAAAAATGGTCTGCCAGACAGGGTCTGCCGAACTTATCTGAATATACCCTCCCCAACACTAGATAGGCATACCGTCGTGTAAAACTACAACTTTTCACAGTTCATTCATTCCCGGAACGGCGTTTTAATTAAATCACTTTTCAACGCCTGTATACTATGTACTACATCATGGCGCCATCAGATTACTTAACAATGTTCCGATTTTACAGTATTACCAGCTAATTATTTTAATTCTTTAAAATGTCATGTTATATTTAGTTTCTGTTTGCTAGACCTGTGACCCACTCCCCTCTGCCGTGCCCTCGGGGCCGCATACCAGTATCGGAAATAAATAAATAAATACATGTACTGACGAATACGTGAATGAATGAGTAAATGAATAAATATTATTAAGATAATAAAGCACAGTAAATATCTAAAGGAACAAATGGATGAAAAACAGCAAAAAGTAAATACAGAAATAAACCTGTACATGAGTAAATAAATAAATAAATAAATCTTTGTACATGTCCAATACCGTTGTCTCAAGTGACTAAGCGATGGGTTAAAATCAGTTTTAATCAAAAACAAAAATAATTAGAGAACAAAAAGCCGCAATAGACCCTCTAAAGTCAGAGTCGCCTTGTGGCAGTCTCAATAACCCCAATATTGCCGCTCTAATGGCGGTGATAGGAGATCATGTTTGGCTAAATCAAGCACCCTCGATTTCGTGAGTCGAACGTGACGTAAAAGGACCAACACCCTTTCCCCTTTCTTCCCTATGCTTTGAAGACGTTCGCATTTTCTGGTGTGGAGAAGCTGTGTAGTGCCACCATTAGAGCGTCGGGTTTGGCTCTGCTACAGGGTGGGTCGAACTGACTTTCGGGAAGGGTCTATTCAACACCCTTACGAATTCGCTAAAGACTCGAACTAGATTTCTGTCTTTTACACACACGCTGCCGCACGCGTGGCCGAAGCCTGGGAGAATGCAAGAGCGCGTGTTGAGCGCGTGACGCTCTCGCGCACCGGCGGGACCAGATAGGGTGCCTACATGCGTCTGCGGGTGAGCTGATTGACTATCCGGATTGCGCGTACTTCAATGTGCATACAAATACGGCTCGGCGTTGACACGGCTGCGCGTACCAGCTCGGGACTAGGAAAAGCGCGCGTGTGTATGAAGGCACTCTAGGACCAGTCCGCCTTCAGCGCGTGCTTTCTGCCCTTGCTACACAAGTGTGAAGACGGAGACATGCCCATGCAAAGCACTGCAGAAGTCAGAGAGCTGGCGCTGAAGGCGGAACTTCTAGTCACAGCTTCGGTTGAACTGAACATCGGTGCATGTTTCCGTTTTTCATCTGTCTTTACTAAGCCCAAATGTGAACCAGTGTCTAGTTTTCTTCAGAAACTATTTCTCCTAAATTTTTTAAAATATACCCTTTCAGAAATTCAGTGTCATCTAGTGGATCCAATGCCAGTCTTATTCGTTTACGCTAAAGGAAATTAATATGTAGTATCTATTCATTAACGGCTGACGTAGGAATGTACCGTTCTTTCTTTCTCTATTCGTTCCAGTTTTGGAGAGTTGTGTCAGAAACTATCACTCTGTACGAGGCGTTTGCTTGTGTAAACCTCTTTGATAATATTCACTTCATGTTATTGGTAGATTGTCTGGAGTGCGCCGAAGCCGAGATATTTCAAGGATTTCCTTGACACCCTGAAATTTGTAGCGCGCGAGATGCTTATAAGTCGTCCTCCAGGCTGACATCCAAAGTTGCAGCGGATTAACTGCGTCTGAAATGTCCAGTCTTCGTATAGGCGCGCCTCAGAGGGATGCTGGATACACTTCTTGAAAATAAGACGAGTTAGAGAGGAAATCCTGAAGTATTTTATCCCTTGAATCTAAAATATCGCGTTCGTTTTTCCTCCGAAGCGGTAACTTGAAACAGGGAGATGATACGAGAAATCCTCGGACCAGTCATTACGCCATGCCTGGATCTTTGGGCCGCCAAGCGCGTGTCTCTCGTGTGGGCAGCGCATGCAATTGCTAGCTTGCCAGGTCATAGCCTCCTCTATACTGACAAAGCCTGGCAGATCGCCACAAGACGAGTCCGCCGAACGTCGAAAAGGTAGAGCGGCAGACACGAGACTCTGTAACGGGCGCTCGCTGCTGCGGCGAGACGCCGAAACACACTTGTCCCAAGCGATGGAATGTCCGCTCGTGCTTCTCGCGTTCCTTGGGCCACCGCTTCTTTTCACGTCGTGATTTCAAGAATCATGTTTCGGGTCCTCGCCGCTGCGAAAGCTGTGCGCTGAATACCAGACTCCCCGAAATGCTCTGTGCTACCAGATCCTCGCGCTCCGAATCTGCGACCGGGCACTCTGCATGGCTCCGTCATCGAACTGCCAGGCTTTGTGAGTATAAGGAGGCTATGGCCAGGTATATTCCCATGCACTGTCACCAATCGTGCCGTCTCTTTCTTACCTTTTCGAAAATAGCAAGTGTGCACGCGCATAGCTTTGAAAGGAGCCGGAGATGCAGCGCGAGTGCGGATATTCCGAAAACT
>JAZHYW010038511.1:0-19344 GCA_037355805.1 Ixodes ricinus
AACTGACGACGTTGAAGAAGGAATGATTCGATCCATTTCAGTATTTTAGGTTCAATCGTTAGTATAAAAATTTTCAGTAAGACAGGGTAGGCAGCATTTTGTCAAAGGCTTTGGCAGAATCTAGAAATACAGCACTAGTGGGGCAGCCGGAGTTAAGGTTTAGGTGACGGTCATTAGTAAGGAATAGCAACTGCGTTTCACAAGAAAAGTTGCGACAAAAACCGTGTTGCGCGTTGTTAAAAAAAAAAATTATTTCGAGAAAATCAAACAGACGTGTGAAAATGATATCCTCCATGATCCTAGATGGGATGCAAGTAAGAAATATAGGCCTGTATTTGAGGGGAGATGACTTACTGCCGCTTTTGTGGACCGGAATGACCTTGCCGATTTCCAGTCCTCAGGCACCACGCCAGACTCCAGGAACACGCTGAAGTATTTTGGTCGGAAATATGCTAGAAGGCAGGTTAGTGTTACATAATATTTTAGTTCTTAAATTGTCAATGCCACAGAAAAACGATTCATTTAATGAGTTAATAATTTAAGATACAAAATTAAATTGTACGAAGAAAGAGTATTGTAAAAATTCAGCCGGAACGTGGCCAGGTAAACAGTCAGCGAAAATCGGTGTAAAAACATTGCGAAAAAATCATTAAACATAGTTGTACACTGATTATCTCGCAGAACGTCGCCTTAGTTGTTAAACATTTTGAGTAAAGCGTGATCTTTTGAGTTAACAATACTCCAAACACGACGACGAGGGTTTTAAGTAGTATAGAAGGAAGCGCCTGCTGAGAGTACACACTTTTGCACTTGCGTAGTTTCATATTGTAATCACATGCAGTATTTTAATATTTGGACCATGACTCAGGCAGTGACATCACGTTTAGCGGTACGGAAAAGCTTTTTCTTTTTGTTGCATAGCGACCTAAGTTATCGAGGAAGTCTGGGGTGTTTTGATTATATTGTTAATGTTAACAAGTTAATCTAACTTGTTTTTGAATTAGTTCCAATTCTCGTTAAAGGATTGTTGAACCAAATTTGGATCTTAGAAAAACAATGCCGGAGCTGTAGGCGGGATTCTACAATCCCTATAACACTACTTGTAAGGCGATATCTCGAATGGGCGGCCGCATTTTTAGAAAAAGAGGTCAAGATTGAACAAGGGCCGGCGAGGCGCGTGTCGTCAAGATATCTAGTTTCCTCCCCTCTTCGCTTCGCCCCTCAAGGCGGCGAGGCGAAGAAGACGCGAGGCCGTTCCTTCTCCCTCGGAGAAACAAGTCGGAAACATATATGTCAAATGCCCCCCTTTTTTTTTTTTTTTTTTGAAAAATACGGTTATTTCTTTGAGTTATCGCTGTACGAGCGATGTTTTGTTGTCCCGTTGCAGGGTTTTGCCGCCGTGTTTTGTGGAATCCAGATTTCGATTCAGCACCCCTTTAACACCTCTTGAATCAAACTTAATTTAAAAAGAGATGAATAGTCACACGAAGCTCGGTTTATTTCTTCTTAATTGCCTTCGTCGTGTAGCAATATTTTTTTTCCGAACGAACAACTTTGTGTAGTTTCAACTTTTATGTAATAAATAATTGATTTGTGGTCACTGATGCAGTCTAAGAACACCAACAGCGTCGGAAATAATTCAGGGTGAGAAGGAAGATCAAGATATAAAATGTCTGAGCAGGAACAAGATACTCGCGTAGGAAAGGAAACTCTTCGAGAAAGATTGAAATCTAAAACGACATAATTAAATTGTTGACAAACACTGGATTTTTTAGAGCAGACAGCAATAGGGTCGTTCCAATTAATGCACAAAACTTCAAAATCCCAAAATCAAAAAAATAAAAAATTCGGGGTACATTGGATATTGTGCTGAAAGGAATGGCAAATCATCGTGAAGGCATGATAACGAGTGGGAAGCGTCACGAGGACGGACACAAACACCAACCAAGACAGACCTAAAACTGCATTGCAGGCAGGCCCAAACTATTTCAGGCTGTGATTTTTCACGAATAACTCTGCTAAGTATCATGCTCTCTACTGCTTAAAAACGCCACCACCGCGCCGTGGCTGTCGATCGAGACGATAGGTAATGAAGTTCGGGTGATCAGGCAGTTGTTCACTATCAATGACTACAGGAGTAAACCAGGTCTCGGTCACTAAGATAATTTTGGCGCTGCAAGACGAGATAAGGGTACGTTGCTCATCACGTTTAGATAGAACGCTTCGAGCATTGGCATATAAAAAAATTATGCCATCATAGGAGCCTAATCTGCTGTTTCTAACACTTCCTCCTCGCCCTATCGTTGCAGTACCTTTACTATACTAGAATGTTGGTCATAGATATACGTCTTTGAACCGATCAGAAGTATATGAAAGTGTAGTTTGAATGGAAAGTTTTAGAGCGCAGCTTTTAGGCGCCCGTTTCCGGCTTAAGCTGCGTCGGCGTCGGCGTCGGCGTTATTGCGACGCCACGTGACCCCCACCCCTGAGGTCAAGTCACCCCTGAGGTCACGTGACCCCCAAGGTCACTTGACCCTCTGAGGTCAGGGAGCCCCTGAGGTCACGTGACCTCCGTGACGTCATGGGGGTCACACGACCTCAGAGGGGGTCACGCGACTCACGGGGGCCACGTGGCCCCCGTGGCGGAGTGGCACGCAGGATGACGAGGTGAGGAGGGGGAGGAGGGGTATACCCTCCCCTCAGTATCCTTCCATCCTCCTCCTTTCTTTTGGCAATTACAAGCAACGTCTTTCTTGTGGTGCGACAGTCAGTGATTATAATCCTTAGACAATGAAAAGGGTGTACCGTTTAGCTTCGAACTGGTAAAATGCAGCTGTTTTTTTTTTTTTCATTTTAAAAGACAAAAATTAATATCGCATCCTTGCTTATTGGAGGTGCACACCATGACAACATTGTTTCAGGGCACGCCGAAAGCCATGCTACATTCGAAGACAGCTGACACTGACTCTGACACTCTGAAAGTACTCTGGAGCGACTTCGAGGCCTTTTCCGGTTTTTTCGGCACCAGCATTCCCAAGCTTGGTTGGTATATTTTACTGGTATAGAGGCGAAAAGCGACTCATCTTTAAGAGGAGTCGCTGATTTCCTCAGGAGATACGATGAATCGCCCATCTTGCGGCACAAGAAGGGCTGAAGCGCGCAGCTCCTCGGTCTAGTTCAGGCAGAGCTCGACGTGTAGGGCAGGATGCGTGCACCGTCATTTTGTTTCCACACAAGCATCTGTTGTGATGACACTGAGTTGAATTGTATCTTAATACTGCTTTATTTTGTGTCTGCACTAATAATAAAAATAAAACGATAGAAAATTTAATACAGTAAGCTATTATCAAGTTTCAAAAGGGCCATGATCAACAAATACAGTTATGTTCATACATGCTTGACAGAGATATATATTTGTTTGTAATCACCAGGAAATACGGTGCCATTGTAGTACTATACTTCGTCTCACCTTACGTCCAGACCCTACCGACGCTCTGAGCTGATGGCACCAATCAGACAGCTTCAAAAGCGCATCATCAGGGTGCTCGTCATGCGTCTGTACGTGCTCTAACTTCGCTGAACCATTCATAACGCAAAAAGGCCTAGTATTGAACGACATTTTAGCGAACGCTGACTTTTCATCAAAAGGCACTTCAGCGAATAACCGGTCGCCTCGAAGCCGCGTTCACGTGTGGTGGGCCAGGGTGGTCAACATTTTTGCAATGAGCCAGTTACTTGCTCTAACGTCAATTCGCTCAAAGGCCCACTCTTTGCTAAAACGTCATTCGCTTATGTGATATGGACCCGTTTGCAAACGAGTCAGCGTTTGCCCACACCAGGTATTGGCACGGAACGCGCTCAGAAACCGGAAGTGCGCATCTGGTTTCTGCCGACAGCAGTGCCACACGACAGCAGCGCCACCCCAGTGCTGTGACGTGAAAGAGTTCAGTTGATGTGTACTCCCTCTCCTCCTAAAATCCACTAAGCGCCAAAGCTACGCACCACCAGATAATATTACGAGCCAGATAAAAAGAGAACGAATATATTGATTTGTATGCGTGTAACACTGCACAGGACCGTTCTTGTATGCTGTTCGTAATTTCTAGCTTCTCATATTTTGAGTGCGTTTTTCAACACTACATTTTTTGCGATTTTCAAGAGCTTCTCCTGTCAGTGTTGTTAAGCAACCGGCGGGAGCGCTGGCGTACTCGCCGCCATTGGGTTGTTTAAATCTGGTTGGTTTCGGTTTCAGCTCGCTGGCGGCTGTGTTAGGGTGTATGTCATTTTCTCTAAATTTTGTGACAGAAACTTCTTTAACGCTGCACACAACAAGGAAGTAGTACTGGGCTACTTTGGGAAGTACGAAGTTGTTTCGAATCATAATTGCGAACGTTTTTACGAACACTTTATACGCATCTGTCACGTCGTTGATTTCGGGCAGAGATTCGACGAGGAAACGAAGAAACTGATGCACGGGTATGATTTTCATCGTCTACGGCCGTAATTGCTGGCGCTCGTTCAAAAATAAATAAGGTAATAGCGTAGATGCGTGGCGAAAAAAGGCGGGCAACCTGATTAACAATGTTCTGAATCGCAAAGGCCACGCCAAGTAGCAAGTTCATTGATCACCATTTGATTTACGCGCACACCAACTTTTTTGTTTTTTCGTAGAAACCAAAAAGTGTTGATAATTTTAGTAATGCAAGGGTATAAGTGAGCTGGACAACGAAGACAATAATAATCCTGGAGAAGGGGAACAAAGGGGGCAAAGAACAAACACAGATCTCCAAACACAGCTAAGTGACTCTTGCGTGACCGAAAAAGTCCCTCCTGGCCCTGACTGGCTGGCTAGAAACAGTGTCTCAGCTGAGATTGCATGAAAGAAAGCACTGCCAAAGCAATCGCACGAGCTGAACGGGACTCAGGCAGCGTCTCAAAACGCTCGCCCCATAGCCTCCTCTATACTCACAAAGCCTGGCAGTGCGACGACGGAGCCATAGAGTGCCCGGTCGGATATTTGGAGCGCAAGGAGCTGGTAGCACAGAGCATCAAGAAGACAGTTCTCTAGAACCCTGGATGTCAGGGCACAGTTTCTTCAAAGGCGAGGACCCGAAAAACGTTTTCGGGTCCTCGCGGCCCGCCGTAGCGGCGAGACGCTGCGTTTCGGCGTCTCGCCGCAGCGGGGCGCCAGTCACGTGGCTCTCCTCTCATCCGTTGTCTGCCGCTCCACCTATACCATTTCGGCGGCAGCTTCTCGTGGCGATCTGCCAGGCTTTGTCAGTATATCGGAGGCCATGCTCGCGAGCCCCAGGCCCTTGCAGTGTTTTTTTCACCCAGTCTCAGCTGAGACGCTGTTCTATCAAGCTGGCAGTGGTATCAAATCAGGGACATCTCCATTTTCAGGGGAGCGCTCCACCAACTGAGCTAACCAGTAGTACAACCTGGTTCACACTGCCCCGTTTCCTTGCGTTGCGTTACGTTACGAAATCTTACGTACAAGTCACCGGGTCATCTGTGAATCATATTAAGTGTGGCTACCATGTCAAAGGAAAAACCTAGCACGCGACATTGGAGGCACGAATGTTTCGCTGACTTGCACGTAAAGTATGAAAACGCTGGGAAACGTTGCAGTGTGAACCAGCCTTTAGACGCCACTCGATCAGACGGGTTTTAGCAGCTGCCACCGGTCTAAGACCAACAAAGATGAACGGCCTGCATTTTAAGGTTATGATGATGAGGCAATTAAGGCAAAGGTGCAAGCGAGCTGGACGCGAATGGCGAAAATAATCCCCGGAGAAGGGGAACAAGGGGGACAAAGAACAAACACAAATCTTCAAAACAGACTTTAGTTCAGGGACTCAAACCGAAAAATAAAGGTTTTGGTTACGGTTACGGTTACCGCTTCCTGTTGATAACGCTTTCGTTTCGGTTTTTTACAGTTTCAATTTTTACGGTTTCGGTTACCGGTTACACGTTGCCAAAAAACCGGTTTATTTCGGTTTTTCAATAATTTGTTTAAATGGAATGCTAGACAGCCGTTTTATAATAAACGGTTTAAAGAAGTCCCACATATCCAACAACGTGATATTCAAGGAGCTTAGGAACGTCTTAATACTTCTAATTGGTCAAACGTTGCACACTTTTCTAGCTCCAACGCTTTTTCACTACATCTACTTATATTACATAGTTTGATACCCGAGCATACATGTTACCCCCGCTACTCGGGGATCATCGCATTCCATATAGTAAAAATCAAAATAAACATCCCTTATTTGTTGTTCGGCAGCGTTTGTAAACTACCTTAAGAGAGTTCCCACTGAGTGCTTGAAGAACCATTTGCACCTTCTCGTCGCTATAGTTTATTTCAACCTAATACATGCAGTGCAGACGAGTTTTCGCTCACACTGACGGAAGGAGCAGAACTATAGCCATCCTTTAGCAAAATGCAGCTAAGTGCAATAAAGTAATAAAATTGAGAGCTGGGCTAGTTTGTTGAAAGTCATACATAATATAAATGCAACAGCCCAAAAGAAGGAAGACTAAGGAGCTGAACGAACAACACAGAAACAACACAGAAAGCTGCAAAAATATGTCATGTGTTGTTCGTTCCTTTCCCTAGCCTTCGTTGTTGTGCCATGTTACACCTACGTCATGTTTGCCATTTCCAAGCAATTGCCTATGGTTATCGAAGCGTTCGTCTCCCGCTGGCTGATTCTGTGACGCTAGAAAAATGGTGCATTTATATAGAAGAAGAAAAACAAAACATGTGGACGCAAAAAATGAAAATAAAGTGCGGACGTACCTTGTGTTTATACCATATATATATATATGTATATATATATATATATATATATATATATATATATATATATATATATATATATATATTTATATATATTCGAAAATATGCAGATGAATGAACATTACTTCATCGAATGAATCAATGTTTTACGAAACCGCCGAAAGCCAAAATAGATGGCGGAGCCAAGATTTGAACTCTGGGCTCTCCCAATGCCCTGCCGGGTGTGCTTATAATATATTATATTATATTATACAGGCCCCGGCTACCTGGCGTTTTAAATTCCTCTATATGCCTCTGGGATTTTCCTTCTGCGTCGAATGTTTGACAGAGTTTCAGACCAAATTCCTCTTTCACCGAACTGACTTCCCTTCCTTCTGCGTGTTTGGTCGACATTGCCGCACTGCCCACCACTCCACCTTCCCCGCTACCCAACAGCGCATAGGCAGATGCCTCCGGAGTCGGTTTTGGATTACTTATAGGGGCTATGCGCAGGCAATCATAGCCTTTCTGCCGAGGCTGATATACCCAGTGGCGTCACGAGGGTCAGCGGCACCCGAAGCGGTGCCGCTGACCCTCGTGAGCGGTGCCTACTCGCGAAGCGGTGCTCTACTGGGTAGGGTGGACTGGCGGCGGAGGTCCCGTCGTTTTCGACTTGTAGGCAGTGCTACCCAGGTCCGAATCAGTCTTTGACGTCGCTTTGTTTGTCTGTAGTGTGTTCCTTTGTGTTGGTGTGTTTTTCCTCCTCGCCATCGTACGTGCCGAAGGAGTCGTCATCGGCGCGGGGCGCGATGACAGTGTCGGTCCTGCTGAGCCACACGCCAGGAGTCGTTCGGCGGCGGTGGCCGTCGAGTCCGGATCCAATGGGTCGTTTTCTTCGATCCAACATCAAGCACGGGCAAGAAAAAGCAGAGACGCCAGCTTCGCGAAATGCATGGGCGAGAACGTCCTCGACCGGGAAAACGTCCAGGAGCAGACGACCGTGCCGTCGATTACGGTACTGGTGGGTTTTGAAGACCCAGGGCAGCTGCCGGACTCACAGTAAGGGGGGGGCTCTTGAACTTGGTGCCTGGGCGGTAGCTGGTGTTCGCGGGACCACGAGACGTGTGGCGTCCGCGTCGAGGCTGGTTGGGTAGTTGGTCGGGGAGCTCTCTGAAAACCTCGGACTCCGAGCCTGTACGTCTTTGATACTATAGCCGTCCTCCAGTTCCCTCTCGCGACGACGTGGAAAAGTTCAAGTCAATCGAAAATGAGGTGCTGGTGTTCGGCGAGCATGGCATCCCAGTAGAACCGATACGGGTGGAGATGCCGGATCTCGTGGACATCTCTCGTGGACAAGCTTCCGGTGTTCTGGGTGAGGTCGCGCAGAATGTCGTAGGCTTGACGGACCCACGCTCCGGGAATGGGCGGTGGGGCTCCACCGGAGGTAGTCGGATCGCGTTGGTGGCTCTGGTAGAAATGATTCCCGTAGAAGCCATACCTCCGGCGGAAGCAGGGGGTGGGCTCCGGCGATGCTGGAAGCGATCTCTTGGCGCGTCTGTGGATGTTCCAGCTCACCGTGCCGACGTTCAAATAGCTCGCGTTCATAGTTCTGCGACAGGGACTGCTAAGACTGCTGGCCATTTGGGGCGAGACTGGCCAGGGCATCGACGATTGGAAGCAGGGCAGCTACACTCGCGGTCAGCTTTCTTGGCAATCCGAAAAGAGGAGGAAAGAGCGGGTATAGCAGTTGGTGCACCCTCTCCCTAGCATTGACCGCATTGATGCGAAGGAGGCAGAAACGGCACCCCCTGCCTGTTGGACCAGGGCGGCTCCGTCATCGGCGGCTAAGGGGGTTGGCGCGTTCGGCAACGAGACATCCTTCTCCTTGGCTTTTTTCACTTGTCATGCTGAGGTGTTGAGATGCGTGGCAGTGCCGGCGGCGGGTGCCACTCGGTTTGAAGAAGGGTCTCGGCACGGGAAGGAAAAAGAAGAAACTCGGAAACCCTTCGGACGTTTCCTCGTTCCTTCCGCCGCTCTCAGCCCGAGCATATACAAAACGTCAATGTAAACCTTCTGACATTTGTTTTTTAGAGCGCAGCTTTTAGGCGCCTTTTTCCGGCTTGAGCGGCGTCGCCGTCGGCGTCGGCGTAACCGCGCGATGCATAATTTGAAATGTCCCATAATGCACAGCGCGGGACCCTTGTGACGTCATCCATGACGTCACGTGTGACGTCACGAGGTCCTGCGCGGTGCATTATGGGAAATGTCCCATAATGCACCGCGCGGGACTCTTGTGATGTCACTCATGACGTCACGTGTGAACTCACGAGGGTCCTGCGCGGTGCATTATGGGACATTTTCCAAAATGCACCACGCGAGAAGGAGGAGAGGGAGGAGGTCGAGGCCCGGGAAGGGGAGGAGGACAAAGGGGAGGGAGGAGGGATAGGAGGAAAAGGGGAACGGGAGGAGGTGGGGGAACAGGAGAAGGGAAGAGGGAGCAGGAGGGAGGGGAATGAGGAGGGGAGGGAGGGGGAGGAGCTTGAAGGTTGAGGGGAGGAGGAGGTGAAGGAGGAGGAGGGGAGGAGGAGGACGCGAAGGAGTGGCAGGGAGGATGAGGAGGAGAGAGGAGGGGTATACCTTTCCCTCAGTACCCTTCCCTCCTCCTCCTCAAGAGCTGCACTGTAATTCGGCGTTACACGATGTTGCAAACGTCTTTCATTTTTCTTTCTGTGTTGTTTCAAAATCGTCACTCGCGACACGTTTCTGACGAAATAAATACAATGTTCTCTTTTCCGTCAGCTCTGCATGATGGTCAATTTAACTCGTTTATTCATACTGGCTACTGCATGTCAGGAACATCGGGGGTTTTGATAGAACCGAGTTGGATGGACACATGAAAATTCTAACTTATTAGTTAATACCTTCAAAGGCGACACGTACTGAATACATGTAGCGATGTAGGTGTGTGGCAGATTTAGAAATAAAGACTTTTTTACTATAACCTCGACCACTGATTCCAACTAAGTATTCTTAATTCTAAGGTTTGATTGAACGGAAATGTATTACCAGATGCACCACTCGCTGACAGTAACTCTGTCAAATGTCGACGACATTTTAAGATCCCTCCTCCAGGTCGTACTTGAGAAAAACTAACATTTTTATTTTTCGGTTAATATCGGTTAAAACCGGTTACCGGTAAATAATTTATGGTTACGGTTACGGTTACGGTTTTTATATATTTCAAATAACGGTTTCGTTCCGGTTACGGTTACTGGAAAAATTTCGTTCCTAAACGGTTTTCGGTTTCGGTTACGGTTACGGTTTGAGTCATTGCTTTAGTTTGTCCTTTGACCCCCTTATTCCCTCTCTCTGGGATTATTATCGTCTTTCTTGTCCAGGTCGCTTGCACCACTGCATTAATGGCATTATCATCATAACCTTAAAAAGCAGGCCGTCCACCCCCGTTGGTGTTAAACTGCTGGCAGCTGATAAAACCTGTTTGCTCTACTGGCGCTTAACTCAATGTTAGCTCAGTTGGTAGAGCGCTCCCCTGGAAATGGAAACGTCCTTTGTTCGATGCCAGGGCCAGGTGAATTTTTCCGGTCGCGCACCAGTCACCTAGGTGTGTTTGGAGATTTGTGTTCGTTCATTGTCAACCCGATTCCTCTTCTCCAGGGATTATTATCGAGGAGAAATGTATCCGATGATAGCAGAAGCAAGGGTTATGGCTCAGGCAAGCTGGTGAACGTTCACACTTAAAACAAACAAAAAAACACACCGAGGCAAGGGAAAAGAAGGAACAAACATAACGAAGTCTCACGATGTCTCACAACGAAGTCTCACAACGAAGTTTTACACAATTGTGTGCCTATTTGTTTTGGGAACATCGATGCGATGATATGCATCCTCGAGTATAAATGTATACTCAGATAAGTTCGGCCGTCCATGTCCGGCGACAATTTTTTAATTTGGACAAAAAATAATATTTTGCTGACTCAATGCCCAGCAAAACATAACAAAGCTTAATTTTTTCAAAAAAGAAAAATGAGAAGTTGTAATTTCTGGCACTTTCCCCGAAAACAATTGCTGTGGCTACGCGTCTTAAAATATCTACTGAGGAACATTTCGCCGATGCAGCGATGGGCCCAAAGTATTTACCAAACAATATCGATGTTGTCAGTTTGCAGAGACCAACTGTGAACATGGCCCACAGCGCATTAATGTTTCAAGTTGATTTCCTTTCTTTTCGCATCTATAATTGCGGAACTTTTACACAATACCAATATTTTGCTATTTCGTTAGTCTTTGCGTGACATATCGCTGTCCTGGTTAGCAAAGCGAATTTACTAGTAACGATAAAATGTAGCGTTGTGTTTGGCAGTTAATAGGGCCAATCAATATTCTAAATAAAAAAGGGGTATTGTCTCGGGTTGTTTTGTTTAAAGATATTAAGCATTCGATAAAGATTTCGATAGCCTATCCTAGGCCGGTGAAAAATTTATTTAGCTATCGGCCCTGCTAAAGTACTCTTTGACAGCATTTTACAATGTTTACGTGAGAAAATAAACTACTTGTTTTACGTACAATTGCTTACGGCGTACTCAGGTTATGAATGAGATAACAGGCCCGTCAAGCGAATATATAGGGAGTATTCTCTGGTGGCAAAGGGAAGAACAATAATCAAGAAATATAAAACTTCGTTTAAATCATGATTAAAATCATAATTTTAAACAGGCCGGTTTTACTCTCATAATTTAAATCAAACCGTTACCGCTCAAAATAATCTCCCAAAATATTATTCTATTACCAATCTGGTCATTGAATGCTTTGCATGTGCATTTAATTTGTTGTTAAATCAAACAATGACAAAGCAAGAAAGATTTGGTTGAACATGAGCAAAGAGAAGTGCTCTTCCAAGCAAATTGGAACATTTAGCTTTCTGCCCACCACTCCATTCGCCTGTTACGCAATATGCTATTGCAAGCGAAATTAAACGCGCAAGAAGGAACGAAAACAAGTAATGTAATGTGAGAGGGCAAAGAAACCAGAACCCGAAGAAAATTGCATAAAACTTATTCACTAACTAAATATTCAAGCCGCTTTAGTTCTAGTATAGTGCTGTTCAATAAAAAAACTGAATTATACAGTACCCTTAATTTAGAGTACTTTTTATATCGTTTTCAGAGATCAGACGAATTGATCATTCACAGTACTATGTTTAAGTATGCATCTAGTAATAAAAATATAATTTTTTCTAGCTAAAGTGCTTTAAATTGCATAAATATGTTTATATCGAATAAAATTTATCTAAACAAAAATAGTTGATTTTCTTAATAAAAAAAACGTTCAGCCTTTCCACTCTCATGAAGAAGCAAGACAAGCGGAGCTGTACTCGATACACTGTGTGGTTCTTGTTCATCGTCGTCTGTTTTTCGCGCTGTTTCGTACGATGAATTCCCACCAACGCGCCCAACGCGCCCAACTATCCATTCTTCTATTATACATGGAAAGGTTGCCGCCATCTACGAGCGAAGGTGGAAACCATACTGGTTGTGTGCCTGCCGCCGTCGCTTATAGATGGCGGTAGCTATCCAGGTAGATTTGTGTCGACATACACGGACACGATCCTGGTGAACTTAGCCCTTAAAAGCTCCACTGTAAAAATTATGACTTTTCCTACCCTGATAGCGGCCCAGTTAAGTCCGCAGCTCCTGGAGTCCGCAGTCCGGCCGTGGAGCGGTTAAAGATAACGATGCCCACTCCCGAGCTTCGTGTGGTGGCGTATGAAAAGAAACCATCCACCCCGTACCGCTGCTTGAAGAGGTCCACGTCGCTCTGCATGTGGAAGTTCGTTTCTTGCAGGAACAGGAGGTCGCAACAGGTGGTTCGGACGAACTGGAGGACGTCGATCTGTTTTATCACGCTGCGGAAGCGCGGAAGCCCTGAACGTTCGGGGTGATGACTCGCAGGTGCGCGAAAAAGGGATGGAGGAGGGGGGGGGAGGTTGTGTTCACGGCTGGTCCATGGATGTGTCGGTCATGCTGCACGAGCTGTCAAACAGCCTGGGAGGTCCTTCCGCAACCGCTTGGGAGCCGCTGCGGGTGCTGGAGTGGATCGTGGGGACCCTGATTCGCCGCTGCTGGAAGAACTCGCTTCCCGTCTTTGGCACCGCCATGCGGGCTGCGACTGCGGCTGCCGGTTTTTCGCAGTTTTCTCGGAAGTGGCGGGATGATGATCTCGGCCTCGCGGCAGAGCGCTGTCTTTGTCGCGGGCAACCTCGTCGATGACGAGGTGGTCGTCCGACGATGAGGCAAAGTCCTCCGTGATGTCGCTCCAGCTGGGAAGAGGGCTGGGGCGGAGTTCCGGCTTTGGCGGAGGTTGCTCCTACCAGTACCTTCTCAGAGCCGGGACTGGTAGGAGTGGGCGCGTGCGCAGATCTGGTCTCGACCGCGTTCAAAAGAGCGGCCTCGGCCGCGTCCTGTGATCCGTTCTAATTCGCGTCGGTGGCGTTTGCCGGCTTCGACTGTTGCGATGTCAGGGCGAGCTCGGACGGGGTCTTCGCTGGGGGTTCGGCGGGGGCAGTCGTGTCGCCGGACCCTTGAGTGGCGGCCGTCGCCGCAGGAGGGGAGGAGGGGCGGTAGGAGGCCTGTCCCAGGAATACAGAGTCTCGGACGCCGCAGTCAAGGCCGGGAAGTATTCCTGGCCGCAGCCAGCTACGGCTGAGTAGCTGCGACGCTTGGTGCAGTACACAGTGGCGTGGCCGCCCCGCTGCGTCCGCAGCCGGCCGAGCAGCCGATGGTGTCGTGACCGAAGGCAGCGCTGCGGGCGCAGTAAGGCAAGTTACAGGCCGCCTTGAAGTGGCCCTCCTGCTGGCAGCCTCGGCAGACTCTCTTGAGGCCGCGGTAGTAGAAGGTGGCCCGATGTCCGGAGACACGGAGGAAGTTCGGCACCGAGGTAGACTTCATCTCCATCCGGATGTAGTGGGTACCCGTCCGGAGGTTGGGGTGATTTCGGTAGACGGCGGAGCGAATGTCCAGAACCTTCCCTTAAAGCGAAAGGGCGGCAGCGAGGGCTTCGTTTGTCACATAAATCGGTAGCTACAGGCACGTAATGGACGTCACCTGCGGGCCTACCGGGATGATGGGGACGCTTGTTCCGCCGATGGTCAGGGCTCCGGCGTTGATGATTCGGCTCATGGCCGACAACGATGTAACAGACGGCTGGAAGTTGCTGCCTCCCAGATGCTGCACGGAGAGCGATTCGGCAGTGCCGACAATGGCCGCCGCCGCGTCGAAGATAGAATCCACCGACGCGCCGGGCGGGCAGGAAACATCGAAGGTACAAGCCTTTGTGAGGCTGAAGCGGCGATGCGGGTGTCATGGCACCGATGACAACGTACACTGTCTACGTTGCCATGGCAATCGCCATTTCTGTCCATTTTAATCTTCGGAGCTCCCAGAGGGTTGTTCTAAACCAGTCGCGCCAAGACCAACATGAAGCATTATCGTGCTGGAAGCGTTCCTCGCCAATATAATCGTCTTTGGCACGGTGTATGCAATCAACTTACCAACCATGCCCATCTCTACGGATCTCTTACAATTATATTGTTGTTTTTCCGCATTTCTAAACAGTAAAATAATTTTATAGTGCTTCCAAGCACCGACACTGCATGTGGGGGTGTTACGATGATGTAAGCTTGTTTCGCCGGGGGTGGACAGCAACATCTCGGTACACAAAAAAAAAAAGTCTCTCCAAAGCTACTCGACACCAGTGAACTTGAGGTAGGTTCCCAAAAACGGAGGGGTCAAGGAGAAATTGCTCATTTCACGGACCAAGATGGCGACCATACGGGGAGCTTGGCCCTACTTTCCCAGCATCCAGTGACTTTAGGCGAACTGAAGGTGAGCTTCCACAGCTAATTCGCAAAGTGCATTCCACACCCATAAGATTGCCGCTCTTATACCAACCTGTAAGTGTGAGCTTGTTCGCATCATGCGCAGTGAACATCACACTCAAATATGGCCACCAATATTCAATGGAGGCCATAGCTGAGACTGGCGGCCATAGCAATGTGTTGCTGCTTTAACAACAGCAGCAACACGTTGGCAAGGTTTAAAAATCCTGTATTTAGAGATCCAAAAAAATAACGAACTTGAAGCATCATTGCGCCGTGTGCCATCGTTTGCAATTGTTCTTAGAAAACTAACAACGTCTATCGAAAAGATGGTCAAAGTGCAGGCGAGCTGGTGTAGATCATACATAGTGGAACCTGAGACTGAGGTATGCAAGGAAAACTTCGAGGACGGGAAAAAGGACTAGACATCCGTCTCAAACGCAGCTAAAGACTTTTATTTCCGTGCCCCTCCTTATATACATCCTCGTGTCGCCAATCTTCCCATAAACCGCTAAGACCTCAATAGGGTTCACTTTGACACAATCGTGGCAGACAATTGAAATTCAATTGTCTGTACGATTGGTGTCAAAGTGAACCCTAATGAGGTCTTAGCGGTTTATGGGAAGATTGGCGACGATCGGGCGAATGTATATAAGGAGGGCACGGAATAAAAAGTCTTTAGCCGTTGAGACGGTGTCTGTCCTCTTTCTCGTCCTCTAGTTTTCCTGCACCTCAGTCTCAGGTTCCCTAGTGTATAACAACGTCTATATTGCCGGGTAAATATTTTTGGTCAATACTCCCTGCGTGGAATGTTTCAGTTGATATTCACAAACCCGCAGCCACAGCAGCTTTCTAGGGGAGGTTTCAGAAATACCTACTTCTAATTTTTTCCCAAGTATTCTTTTTTCTAAAACAGAATTTTGTTTTGTTTTGCTGGGAATTTAGTCAACAAAACATTTTTTCTAGCGAAATTAAAAATTGTCACCATACATGGTCTGCCGATCTTTTCTGAAAATGCCCTCCCCAACACAACATAGGTATAGCATCGTGTTAAAACTACAACCTTTCACGGTTCATTCATTCCCGGAACGGCGTTTTAATTAAATCACTTTTCAACGTCTGTGGTAACTTTATATGTAGGCGCAATCGAATTACTTAACAATGTCCCGATTTCACTGCATTAAAAGCTAATTATTCTAAATTCTTATAATTGTCATGTTACATTTTGTTTCTGTTTGCTAGGCCTGCTGACCCACTCCCATCTGCAGTGCCCTCGTGGCCATACCGTATCGGAAATAAATAAATAATTACATGTATTAAATGAAGAAGAGAATAAATGAGTAAATGAATAAAAATATAATAAAATAATAAAGCACAATACATTTCTAAAGGAGCGACTAAATCAAAACAACACAAAGTAAATAAAGAAATAAACCTGTAAATGAGTAAATAAATAAATAAATAAATATTTGTACATGTCCACTACTGTTCTTTCAAGTAAATAAGCTATAGGTTGGAAATTGGTCTTAATCAAAAAATAAAAATAACTAGAAACAAAAAGCCAGATTTCCGACACCCTTCGCAGTTCTGAATCTCGAACGCGATTCTTTCTGCCCTTGATAACACTGCCGCAAGCGCGGACGAAGCCTAGGAGATTGCGAAGAGCGCGTGTTGGAGGCGAAGTCGCACGTGCATTCTTAGCCTATACTCCCGTTTCACCTTAGTGTTGTACGGCAGCAAAGGCTAGAAGCGCGAGTTCATAGCGTTGGCAGCTGCCCTTAAAGCACGAGAGCTTGTGCCGCCGAGATGTGCCCTAGAGCAAGAAGCTCGCGCATGTCAGCCTTTCCTGCGGTACACCGTAAGGTGAAATATTGTATACCAACAACAATACTCCCTTCACTCTTAAGATGAGACTAGAAGCTACGCCTTCGGCGCGAGGCTTTCTGCCCTTGCTAACATAAGTGTGAAGACGCAGACATGCGCAACCAAAGCACTGCGGAAGCCAGAGAGCTCGCGCTGAAGGCGGAACTTCTAGTCACAGCTTCAGGGTGAACGGACTTGTATTGCATGTTTGCCGTTTTTCATCTGTCTTTGCTAAACTAAATTGTGAATCAATATCTAGTTTTCTTAGGAACTATCTCTATAACGTTTTTACAATAGACAATTTCAGAAATTCGGTGTCATCTAGTGGCTCCTATATCAGTGTTATTCATTTACGCTAAAGGAGATTAATACAGGGTGTCATAAATGAATATTACATGGTTTTTCCACCGCAAAGAGAAACTAGGCATCAGCCGAACGCTCATTCTCCACCCGAAGGTAGCGCTAGAGGTCACAACCAGATGCCAAAGCTTCAGCCCGATCCGATAAGTTAATCAAAAGTTATCATTTGATTTTCTGAAAATTTCAATGGGAAAATGGAGTCCATTTGGCCCGTTTTCGGTTTCTGGTTTCATAGAGCTCCATGTATTCGAAAGCTCCGTCGGCCGCCATCTTCCGATTGAATTTTTCGCAAAATCACATAACTTCTGATTAATGTATCTGATCGGTCTGAATCTTTGGCATCTGGTTGTGACCTCTAGTGTTACCTTTGGGCGGGGAATGAGCGTTCAGGGATGCCTAGTTTATTTTTGCGGTGAAAACAACCCTGTAAATTTTCTTTTGTGACACCCTGTATGTCAGCATCTGTTCATCAACGGCAGACGTAGGAAAGTTGCGGTGTTCTTCGCTGTACCGTTCTTTCTTTCTGTATTCGTTTCAGTTTTGATGGTGTCAATAATATTCAATTCATATCATTGTAATGAGCTGTCTGGAGTGCGCCGAAGCCGAATATTTCAAGGATTTTCATGACACCCTGAAATTTGTAGCGCACGAATGCTTATAAGTCTAGGCACGCTGACATCCAAAGTTGCGGCAGATTAACGTCCGAAATGTTGAGTCTTAGTGGATGCTGAAACACTTCTTGAAAATAAAACAAGTTAGAGGGGTATTCTGAAGTATTTTCATCCCATGAATCTGAATATCACGTTAATTTTTTTCCTGAAGATGTAACTAAATAAGAGAAAACACGAAACTCCTCCGACCAGTCATTACATCATTCTAGAATCTTTGCGCCACCAAGCGCGTGTCACTCGTGTAGGCAGCGCATGCAATCGCTAGCTTGTTTGGTATATTCCCAGGCCATAGCCTCCTCTATACGCACAAAGCCTAGCAGATCACCACGAGACGAGGCCGCACAAAGTGGAAAGGTAGAGCGACAGACAAGAGGCATGTAACGGCAGCGTTGGGTAAAGTACATCTAAAATGTACTTCAAGTGAGGTACAAAGTAAATAAGACGTGATGTACTTCAAGTAAAGTAGAAAGTACACTGGGTGCAATGTACTTGCAGTGAAGTACTAGAAATACAATATACTTTAAAAGTAAAGTACAAGTATTTCAACACAATCTTTCATGATGTCCTTTAATTCCCCTATACAGTGATTTTTAGCTGGTATGCTTTGCCCGGGCGTAATCAGGGGTGCATCACCTATTTTCAAAAACAGCGGCGAATACTTGATAAAGTCAAGTGGCCACAGAGTAGTTATTTTCAGGAACGGAGCGAAACTCAAGTTCCTCTTCTGGATTTGGCGCCGCTTGAACTGGATTGTTGCACGCAAGGGTGTTAGATGTACTAGGAGAGAGCATGACGTCAGCCCCGTAGCTTCGGCAAGCAATCTTCCCAGAGAGAAGTGTCCTCTCTTTAATGAAAAAAACAAACAAACAGTGTGTATGAAAGTGAGCTGGTGATAATTAGTCATAATGTGACACCTGAGATTGTCGTGTGAAAAAAGTAAGGAACTTTCAAGTCGAAGGAAAAGCAAAAAGAGAATGTCTCAAAACATTGTGACATTCTCCTCTGGTGATTTTTTTCTTCGACTTGAAAGTCTAGTTGCTCCGCAACACAGTTTCAGGTGCTAGATTATGATTCCTTTCGCTCTCCTAATATTTTAAACCTCCTCACTCGCGCTGACCGACCTAGAAGTAGCCAGAGTTCAAACAGCTACGGGAAAGCCGCCCCCAGAACAAGCGGAGCGATGTATCGTCTGCTCACGTTTCTGGTGAGAGTAGAATATCCCTCTCAGTATTTCTTCGGAGTTCACAAAGCATCATTTTGTGATACAAATTTAACAAAACCAGATTTGGGGAATGTACTTTGAGGTTGAAAAGTGTGCTTTCCTCGGAAAGTACCAGAAAAAAATACTTTAAATAAAGTAAAAGTACATACTCAGAGAATGTACTTCAATAAAAGTACAAGTTTCCTAAACCTACTTGAAGTAGTACTTTATGTAAGTACAATGTACTTAAAGTAATTCCCAACACTGTGTAACGGGCGCCCTGCTGCGGCGAGACGCCGAAACACACTTGTCCCAAGCGATGGAATGTCCACTCTGTGCTTCTCGCGTTTTTCGGGCTGCCGCTTCTTTTCTTGTCGGGTTTGAAAACCATGTTTCGGGTCCTGGCCTCTTCAAAATCTGTTGCGCTCAATACCAGACTCCCGAAAAATGCTTCTGTGCTACCGGATCCTCGCGCTCCAAATCTGCGACCGGACACACTATGGCTCCGTCATCGAACTGCCAGGCTTTGTTAGTATTGAGGAGGCTATGGCCAGGTGTATTTCCATGGACTGCT
>JAZHYW010038512.1:0-26687 GCA_037355805.1 Ixodes ricinus
CAGGTCTGCCATTTAAACTAGTTTCGTGAAGAGGAGGGGAAATAGAAAAAGAATACAAAGGAGTTGTGTAAGTCAGCGCTTGTTTTTGTCTCTCTGTGTGTCTCTCATTTCGTCCACGTTTCGTGCCCTGTAACCTCAAGATCAAGAATAAAATCGGGCGTTTTTTTTAATGTTTACATCGCAAACACTTTATTATGTGATTTGGATGTCAAACTGTATACGATTCACGATATATGGTCCACCATGTGACGATCTTTGGATGCAGCTCACTCGATTTGGGCTTGCGCTAAACACGCATTCAGGAAGTGGCTCGTGCGGCGTGCACAATCACTTCTATGGTGACAGTAGCCAGTACCCTAAAGGCCGGTTCAGACACTTGCGTTTGAGTGCGTTTGACTGCGTTGCGGCGAGATCCGAAAGCGAGCCACCGGCACATCTGTGCTTCATATGAAGCGTGGAATCCAATTCAAGGAATCATCTTGGAACGCGATATAAGCAGCAGGGATGTCCTGGTTTCTCGCTGCCGCAACGCAGTCAAACGCAGTCAAATGCAACTGTCTGAACCAGGCTTTACACTCCCTGGAACTAAGTGGGCGTCTTGTGCTCTGTCAACCACCGCGCGTGGCTATGATAAACAACAGCTTCGTTTGATTTACCTGCACCTCCTGCACCGACGCAGAAAAGGGTAGGGTGGCGTACTTCCGGTCGGATCTCAATGCCTGTACCGGAAGTACACTGCCCTTCTCTTTTCTGCACCGGTGTAGGCAAACCGAACGAAGCTATTGACGGCATATATTGGGCTCCAGATCACGTGGTCGCTTGTTCTGGCTGCGAGTTGAGGAGGAGAACGATGCTCGTGTTTCCAAATACTTTACTAGGGGGAATACATTCCACTCCGCTCATTTCCATTAGACAAAGCGCCTACAGCGCCGAATCCAGCCCTGGCGGAGGGGAGGTCTGCGTCAGTCGACGCGCATGCGTATCAGGATGTTAGCGGCGGCCGGGGCGGTGTCGTCTCCAGATCTCCGCGCCGCGACGAGTCATTTTTTTTTTGTCAAGTAAGCTATCATCATTATCAGTCGCAGATATTTCACGACTACGCGATACGCTGCGCCGGCGGTCACTGCGCCAGTGCAAGCCATTGTCTCGAGGTGTCAAACAACGTTAAATGTGTTGTGTGGTGTTTTCGTTTGATACTTTTTTCGAAACGATGCACACAATAGACCCCGAGTTTCAGCAAACATTAGTTTAGTTTCGGTTTCTGAATTTGGCTTTTAGAAACAAAACAAAAAAACTCCCCAATTATGTGTATTTTGTCGTTTTGCGTTCAAGAGACAATCTGTTATTTTCTGTATTGCGTATGTTATTTCAGTGATGTGCGCCACGACTAAAGTGTAGTTTTGGAATTTGTATTCTATAAACGAGGAAACACTATAGTTCTTTCTTTTAAGGTGCTACCGGCTGTTGGTCAGCAAAGCACTTTGTCTTTAGTTTTTTAGTTTTTATTTATCTGGCTCTGGAGAGCCGCGGCACCGCAGAAAGGCAGCAGCCCCTAGCATGGAGACCCGCGGTGCCGCGTCTAGTGCGCATGATAATGTGATGAGTATATCATGCATGATGACGACGACATGAATTGTTGGTATTGGGGAGGATGGCAGTCCGATTCGCAGAAGTCCAGATTTCGTGAGGCAGGTTGGGCGGGTGAGAAGCGAGCCATGGGGATCTGGCACGCCGTTCGATCGGTGCAGGAAGGAGCCCCAGAAACATGATGGCGCTGTTGCTCACTGGGGTCCACTGGGGTCGAAGCGTCAGGCTCCAAGGAGGTAGCCCAGTCAAAGTAAAAGCTGCCGCCTCCTAGGTACCGAGGCCCAGGGCTCAGATTGAAGCACCGCCGTCGCCCGGTGTGTCGTCCTCTCAACGTCGTCGTCGTTGTGTTTTTTATTTATTCGCGTATATATGTATAAATAAAATAATAGAGATAAAAAGACACACAATCAAACGGCCAGCGGCGCGCCCACCGGGCACTGCCTTTGAAGGAAAAAGCCAGCCTCAAAATCAAGAACCACCATCATCATCATCATCATTTACCGCCCGGTAGCCGAGACGTCCCCGATGATAGATGACTCTCGCCAAGCCGCCCAATTCAATGGGGAAACGTCACGGCTGTAGGACGTCCAACCATTCGACCCAGAAAGCCTCTCCGCGCCGAGGCTATTGTATTTTCGAGGAGTGGAATGTATTCCCCGTAGTAAAATATTTGGTGTTTCTTTCATTTTCTTTTCCTGTGGCTATAATTGCACAAGGAGAAAAAATTAACGCGTGCTCCGTAGGTTATAAACCTCAGAATTTTACTCTAGGTGGTATTTGCGCAAAGAACAAAAATTGTACCCGTGTCCTTTTAAGGGCCCTCACTGTATATGACTGGGGTACAATAGAGTATGATGATACTATGAGTCATATCACAACTGTGACGTCAAAGACGTGGAAACCATGCTCGCTATTCAGATGGCATTTGATTAGAAGTATAGAAAAGTTTCATAGTGCTCTCATTTTGATGGGTGCGATTTCGCCGCTGTGTATGCTGCCTCGCTACCAGGTATCTCACCCTAGCTAAGAAGCCATTCGAGATGCAGCTGGTGTCCTCTCTCGTGTCGTTGGCTCAGAATTAATGTAAGAGTCAAACCTAGCAGTGATCATCCTTTCTATGAATTTAACTATCTAAAGAAATACCAGCGATTGAGGATAAAGTGTATCGCCAAAGAGTATAGACGCAGAAGATTCTGAGTGTACATATCAATTATCAAATGTGAAAAATTTGGCAACGTACGTCAGACACAGTGCCACTTGAGTCGGTTGAATGACTGTTTCCTTTTCATGAAACAGTACGAGAGCATCTTGCCTTACCTAGAAGAAGCCTGTGTCAAGGAACCGGGCTCTCCGCTTGATCACAAGTACAAAGAGCAAAGAGTAAGTCCAAATTAAATCACAGCTTTTTTAACTTTTCGAGATAAATAAGCCAACGTACCACTGCGCAATACAGACAAACATATGGAAGCCTCACGGAAAGTAAGCAAAATCCAGAAATTCTTAAGTCTAAAATAAGAACCCGTGACTATATTTGCAACAACTCAGACAGCCAATAATTGCGATCAAGCTTGGTGAATAAGCAGGCTAGATGAACATTGTCACCAAAAAGCGACGTCTACGATGTGACACTGGGCGTCACGTTTTACATATTAACGTTACAATAATTATTGTACTGCATAAGTTTTATGCTTCAGGGAACGTCTTTGCCAAACTCTGCCATTCTTAGAGTTAACTCCGCTTATCTTACCACAGTAATTGTTACTTCGGGGGCACCACGGGAGTGTTGACGCCTGGGTGATTTTCACACTGCTGAAGGTTTACCGTTATCCGACGCATGAAGTTAGCAGCAGACATTGCCCCTTCTTGAGTGTGTTCAGCCAATGAGATGGGCTAGCAGTATTGCATCGCAGTTGAGACGCCGTAGAAGTGGCAAGCGAGCGTCCACACTCATCGACTCCATAACTCCTGTTCCATCTCTGTACGATACCGATCGCTGTCCTCTACTAAGTGACGGATTGGCGGAGTACCAATTATTGATGATTATAGAGCAGAGATGGCCAAATTACTTGAATATTTAAATTGAATAACTAATTACTTTGCATAATATTGCTCAAATTGAATTAAAGCATATTGCAAATGTCCCCGGCGTAAAAATGACTCACAAATAGAAATTACTAATGAAAGGTAATGCCATTTTTTAATTACTTTTCTATATGGGAAAATGTTTTGGGCTCTATACCGCACACAATCCAGCCCCAGTGCTTAGCTCTTTTAAAATACTTTCGATCTCATAGCACATTTACAGAGCCAATGATGTCCTCTTGCTTTATAGCATCAACATTTGCTTCTTGAATTCTTGGCTAGCTTGTAACTTATTTGTGCTCACAAATTGGCAATTACGAAAATCACGGCGGAGCCCCCTTAAGAAATAAGCTTCATAATTGTAATGGTTTAGGGAACATAGGTTCGGTATCTGCAGCCTCCCCTCTAGTGTCAATTTTCTGTTGTTGTTGTTGTTGTGTTACACTTTTATGCAGTGTTGGGAAGTACTTTAAGTGCATTGTACTTAAAGTACTACTTCAAATGGGTTTAGAAAACTTGTGGTTTACTTGAAGTACATTCTCTGAGTATATACTTGGTACTTTACTATAAAGTATTTTTTTCTGGTACTTTCCGAGGAAAGTGCAATTCCCGACTTCAAAGTACATTCTCCAAATCTGCTTTTTTTTACATTCTGTATCACGAAATGTAGCTTTGTCCAACTCCAAAGAAGTACTGGGAGGGATATTCTACTCTCACCAGAAACGGCGGCGAACTACGCATCGATCCATTTGTTCTTGGGGCGGCTTTTCCGTAGCTTTTTCAGCTCTTGCGACTTCTCGGTCGGTCAGCACAAGCGAGGAGGTTTAAAATATTAGGAGAGCAAAATTAATTGTAATGCCGCATCTGAGACTATGGTGCGGAAAAATACTCTCCAAGTCGAAGAAAAAGACAGCAGAGGCGAACGTCACAATGTTTTGAGACCCCATACAAAAATGTCCTATGGTCGGCTATAGAAAATTCTTTGTATGGTCGGCTTTAGCTATTTGGCCCAATTAGCTAAAGAATTTTCTATGGCTGTCTTTAGCATTTCTTATGGTCGCCTTTATGGGCCTCTTTAGCTTTGTCTATGGCCCTATCGCTGTCCAGCCATAGCGCTCTTTAGCTTGTCTAATGGTTGGCTAAAGACTTCTCTATGGCTTACCCTATGGCTCTCTTTAGCCAGCAAACTCTAAAAAAAAATTTACTTCAAGTACCCCCGACTTGTGAACGCTACATGGTAGATAATACGTACATGTCTGAACACACAGAATACACAGAACACAAGCAGAACACTACCCCACACAACAGCAACAACGCCGCGACACCGGACCCCTCTCTTCATATGCTACGTTCGCGCTAGCTGTATATATGGCAGTCTAATTTTTGAATCCGACTTTCTCGGTGACCCATCATTTGTCGCAAAAACACGGAGAGGCGGAGCGAATATTACTCGTACTTAATACATTATTTGAATTGTCTCTTGGAATAGCCCCCATCTCTTAATTCAACACCCTGAAAAAAGCAAATGTAGATCATTAGGCTAATTAACTAAAATTTATTAATTATCTTTTTAATAAGTTTGATGAATCACGTTGACAATGCAGTGATGACATGCAGTACACTGGTGCTGAAGATTGCAATCAAGCTATTGCTTGATTGCAGTGTTCGGCGCCAGTGTAATTTATTTTCACTTTTGGGGGTAATAATTAATTTTAATTGTTGCACAAGTATTTTAATGGATTTTTCAAACAAACAATATTACTGGTTTTCACGACTCGTTGCAACAGCAGAGAACATATCTTGGGTCATGGTTTGTCACCGGCATTACAGAAATTTAGTATTGATTTAATTTTCTAACCTGGAGTGTTTTTACTAAAACAGTAAGCGCCGGTAGTGATTTTCTATAGGCGTGGAAAGAAAATTTATTGGTTCTTAGTCTTTAGACTCGGGGCCATAAATTTTTCTATAGACGGGTAAAGACAATTTATTGGTTTCCAGTCTTTAAACTCGGGGCCAAAGAATTTTCTATAGGCGGGTAAAGAACATTTATTGGTTCGCTGTCTTTAGAGGGCATCTCCGCCGTAACTTTGATGGTCACCGATTTCTTTAAAATTTTCACCATGTATTTGGATGCCCTTCCTGAGCATGTGTACAAAATATCTCGGAAAAATATTAATTTTCTTAGAAGAAAATGAATTTTGAAATTTACATGTACACACCCAAATCACTTGCTCCCGCCCTACTGGCAACACTGAGCAAGAGCGGCACACGGAGGCTGCCATGATGGCGCTGACGTTGCCGTGACGTCACATGTTGGTCAGGGTGCTTGCTTTGTAGCTTGTTGGTGCTAGCGACTGTCTGCTTTTTTCTTATGTTATCGGTTTATACAGTTATGTAAGAGCGCGTTATGGCGACTGGAGGAAATTGGTGTTGTGCCGTGGGGTCTCGCGCTACGGAAGCGTGGCTTGAAAGCACCCCAAGATATAACAAAAAGTGCCTCCAATTAAGAGGCATAACGTCGATCAGTTTTTCTTGGCATGCTAGCAACAAAAGCTGCCTTACCATTCCGCTTCGGAAGCGGCATCTGGGTCCACATGGCGGCGGATCACGAATGCAGCCGCCGCTGGCGGTTCCTTCGGAGGCGATGCCGACGGGTCGTATAAGAACGGGTTATCGTCATCGTCCTCAAAATCTAGTGGCATATCCTCATCGTTGCTCGATTCAGACGAGCCTGATGAGTCCATTTTTATCCGCGGCACGAACACAAAACAATGACCTGCTGCCAGGCTGACCAGGCTCAAACTGCACACGTGCGAGTGTTTATACCATATGTGACGTCACGTCAAAATGGCGGACCAGTCGAGTGGCAAGTTAGTTTCGGTATCGGTTTCAGCGTATTTTAACGATTATAAATTATGTAAACAATTTTTTAATGATTTAACCGCTGCTATAGGCTACATTTTTAGTACCCTTTCCGAAAATATATTTCGATAAAAACGCTCAAGCTGACGGCGGAGCTGCCCTTTAGACATTGGGCCATGTAATTTTCTATAGGCGTCTAAAGAAATTTTATTGGTTCCCAGTCTTTAGATATAGGGCCATAAAATTTTCTATAGACGGTTAAAGACAATTTATTGGTTCCCAGTCTTTAGGCTTGTGGCCATAAAATTTTCTATAGGCGGGTAAAGAAAATTTAATGGTTCCCAGTCTTTAGACACAGGGCCATAGATTTTTCTATAGCTGGCTGTAGCTGTCTTTATGGATTTCTATGGCCGACCATAGAGGGCCATAGGGGGTGATAGCCTGCCACATAATTTTCCATAGACGACCATAGACCATTTTTGTATGGGACATTCTCTTTTGTCTTTACCTTCGACTTGAAAGTTCCTTTAATTTTTCCGCCAACCAATCTCAGATGTCACTTCACGATTAATAATCAGCTGCTCGCTTGCACACTCACTATAGTTTTATTAAGCAGAGGACACTCCTCTACGAGAGGATTGCTTGCGGAAGCTATGGTGCTGACGTCATGCTCCTACTAGTACATTTAACCCTCTTGAGCGCTACAATCCAGTCCAAGCGGCGCCAAATTCAGAAGAGGGGCTTCTGAATCGGGTCTCCATGCCTAAAAATAACTACTCGGTGGCCACTTGTTTTGATCAAATATTCGACGCGTTTTTCGCAAATAGGTCATGCACCCCTGATTACCCCTGGGGTATGCATACCAGTTAAAAAATCACTGTATAGAGGAATGAATGGGCATCATGAAAGACTTTGTGTTAAAATACTTGCACTTTGCTTTGAAAGTACATTGTATTCATAGTACTTTACTTCAAGTACATTGCACCCAGTGTACTTACTACTTTACTTAAAGCACACCACGTCGCACTTACTTTGTACTTTAGTTGGAGTATTTTTTAGATGTACTTTACCCAACACTGCTTTTATGACAGCGGGTTATTTTGTTTATAGAGGACCAATAAGTAGGCTTTCGTGGCCGTTTTCGGACACTACCAGAAAATAAAATATTCTTATTATTATTATTATTATTATCGCTTTCTCTATGTGTTGTTCGTTTCTAGCCAACTAACTATGTTTTGTCTTCGAGATGTGTCGCACCATAACCATAAATCCCCTAATGCTCTTTTTTAAATTTTTGTTCCTTACAGTTGTTTCAGAGCTACATGTTTTTGTAAAACAGTTACACTTCATTTCTGCAGGAGCACAAAATACGATACAACAGAAGAAAAAACATTAGGAAATTTATCTGAAATTACCGTTCAAAACTACTTGATTCTCTTAGAAAATTACCTTCAAAAATAATTATTTCATACTGCCAAAAGTGATTAAATTACTGTAACAACATTACGCTAATCTAATTTCTGCCACCTCTGTATTGGAATGCAGTATATAATCAGAGGCCTAGCTAGGAGGTTGTAATAAGAAACACATATTACGTACTTGTACCCTCTCCAAGCAATACAACGCAAACAAATCTCGAACGCCGGGCATTGCATGGGCGCCGCCATAACTGACCTTCAGTTTTTGTTTTCTCTTATTCCGTTCGCTCACTCTATCATTGCCACAGCAGTGCAGGTTAATGTCACTTTAGGTGCTACAGTGTCCTCCTCCCTAGCGTAGACCTTGGTAGAGGCGTGTCACCGCCCGCTTCAGTTGCTCGGCATATCGGTAAGGCAAGTGAAGGTCGGCGATGGCGGCTCAGTCTGGTGTGTCTTTAATGCGTATATACCAAGATAGAGTAAAGGCTGGGAAACAAGTGTGGAAAATGATACAAAATATCGCAGTGTTAAAAAACAAAGGTAATTTTTTTTTTACCACGCTTTTGGTGTAAAGTTTACTGAACTCCCACATACATCCTTGACAGACCGCAATGATTTTTACAAATTAAAAATTAATTTTAATTTGTTTTTGACACATGTGCTCCTCTTTGAACGTCCCGGAGGCGTGGGAACCAAGTTGCCGGAAAACCGTACTCTGTCGGACACGAACTACACAAATTGAAACTTACTGTCGATAACATTCTGAAACTCTCTATTAGCGTCTTCAAAAGTACTCGGAGGCGCGGGTGACGGCATGGGAATACCGGTATCCAAACTTGCCTCCCGTTCGTCTCCACGGCGTACTAGCAAGCGTCTCATTCTCGCAGCGCGATTCTACGGCAGAGGCTTTAGAGGTCTGGAATATGCGCTTACACCTTCTAAACGCAAGCAAACGCTACTGGGAAGACATTTCCGTGCCTCCGTGGAACGCAAATTTCGCTTGGAGAAACTAAACTTTCAACAGTGTTCAATGCGCGTATTTACCGAACTACCGTTCGATTAGAGGATTTTATAAGGGCTGGAATTGTTGAACTCCATATAAAAAAGAAATTGACCGCATGTCCACGTGGTTAATGATGTTGATTGCGGTGAAGCTCTGGTGGTGCTTGTCTGCGTAGACGCTGAGCCGCAGCATGCCGAGCCTTTCGTTCGTTTTCGTCCATGTCAGAAAGATAATGTGTGGTATGGAACGTGGTTATATACGCATTTGAGCATTTGACCGCAGCGCCCTCTCGTCTATAAACGTTGAGCCAATGCATGCAAAGTTTAACGCGATTATTTACGCATTTGACCGCAGCGCCCTCTCCTGTATAGACGTTGAGCGGCTACATGCTACGTTTCACCCATGACATCCCAAGCTCTTGAGTTACTGCCACATCTCAAAGCCCCTACTCGTCCTACAGTCATGGCCGAGTGGTTAAGGCATGGACTAGAAATCCATTGAGGTCTCCCCGCACAGGTTGGAATCCTGTCGACCGCGTAGACATTATTTCCATCAATTTTTGCATCATTTTTTTTTTTGCCCTACACGAGCACGTGAGCACGTGAGCTCACGAGCAGGAGCACGAGCACTGGATGCCAGACAGATGGACGGACGGACACACGGACGGACATGGCTAGCCCCTAAGGAGCTTCGCCCCTAAAAGGAAAATGGAGGGCTGAGAACGTAATCAAACCGAAAAACGCACGCATTGTGCCAGTGACTGTAATGTAGGTCATTGATCATCGCAGTTGACCATCGATAATTATCTTTATGCCCTAAACATTGGCTTTGTAGTGTTGTAGCTTTACAGGCTGTTAAAAAAAAGTGAAAATCGCTTGAATAGAGAGAGGTACGAGTTAGAGTCTTTGTTTTTAGTAGCAGTTCTGAGCGCATTTTTGAATTTTGATATTCAAGGTTATGAAGTTAAGTGCCTTCATATGCTGACGTCAAAGAGAGTTTCAACCGAAAGGCTATTGCAACCTCACAAAACTTGTCGGTATCCAAGCCGCACAAAGAAGTCACTCTGCTTGGTGCATGCACTGGTGCCTCTGTGAACCTGAGCGACTCACTCGGAATCCACATTGGTCTCATCTGTATGCCGTTTGGAGACTTGTACACGTCCTTAAAAGTAATGGCACAACTTTTAATCCTTTAATTTTCATATTATTTTGTAATCATTTTAATACATTTGTTAGGAAGCAATGACAACTGTAATTTGATTGTTTTAAAAATACTAGAAAAACTTGTGATCTTTACTATCCCACCCCCTTCTTAATAACGGCTTACGTACAAGCTCCTACCAATAAATTGTTGAAACAAGTTTCGTACAGCGGGATGATTTACTGAAATTCATGAATTAATCATCTAAGTAGTTTATAGTACGTTAAATATAATCCAATGTAGAAGAGAGTAAATAAAAACCTTTCAAAGCGGCAGAAAAAAATTTTCCTTTTGAAAATCTGAAGTAAACAGAGAACTAACGGTTACTTTATCAAGTAAAGTTCTTTATTCTCAAGTAATCAAATAATATAATCGAATACGTTTAAACCAAGAACAATCGTTACCGTGATCGATTACTTTTTTGAGTAAAGTGCATACCAAGACTGCCTGTTTGTTGAGAGCTACTGCCTCGGAAAGATGAAGCAAAGAAACTGTCCTGGCACTGTATAGGACAATAATCAAACGTAGGCACGGAGAAAAAGAACTGACTTCCGAAGTTTTCAGGCGATTGCTCCGCCCTTCTTTTTTGTTAAGTTTTGCCAAAACGTAGCCCCTTCCTTTCTTAGTTGTTGTCCCTCCTATACCATCATAACTTTCTTCCTTGAAGCTTCAAGTTATGAAGTAGCCAGCACCATTTTTAGGGCTGCCAATTTCTCCCCAAACAATATGGTTTGGTTCTCTTTTTCATGTTTAATATATGATATTTCCTCTTTTGATTTTGCTGCTTTCTTACCATGAGTTCACAATTTATAAAATCTAAATTCACACTCTCGTTGTTCAGAGTCTCCTCCTGTTTCGAACTCTTCACCTCATCATGGGTGACAAAGGACTAAAAGATGCACTGAAGGTAAGCGAGCCATACAGATATATCTACGTCGAATACAAGTCGTTAGCAGAGGGTTCAACACTTTTGCGTCAAATATATAATTTTTCTTGCAAAGAAACTCGATAGGGGACGAACCATACAGTAAATAATTGCTCTGGGTAATCAGAAGTAATTATGTCGTTTAGTATGTGCAAGAAGCTTGTGTTGATCGCTCCGTTGGGCCTGCCTACACATACAAATGCTAAGTGATTTAAAAAATGTTTAAAAATATAGTTGGCGCCTTAATAGTCGGGTTTCGAGCTACGCGTGTCCTGGAAGACATATTCACAAAGTGGTCACAAGCAATCATTCACATAACTCAAATTTTCTTCAATGCGCAGGACTTTATGGCGAGAAAAAAGAGTCAAAATGCGACCGATGATGAGTTTTTGAAGCACCTTCACCGGGTAAGTTTCCATGGCCGAAATAAACGCGCTTTAATCACAGCAGAGGACAAACTGACTCTCAACGTTCTTGCGCTGCTTGGTACAGGCAGACAAAGAAGTGGACGACGTCGCACTTGCGAATATGTTGAAGAACCCTAAGGTTGCCAAGTTGAACGTGAAGAGGATTTACGGTGCAGTTCAAACAATGAGAGTGGAAGTGTCCCAACCAACGTAAGTGCCAGGCTTTCATCACTAATGATTTGTGGTTCTTCTGAAGCCATTTAATCGGGGAAGCAATATTCGCGATTCAAGGAAAGGATTATCCAATTACCGTTGCACAGCTGCACGTCATTTTCCGCTAATTAAGCACCCAGGGGATCCAGCCTTGGTTATTGAAATTTCAATAAATACTTCATAATTTAAAACGCTCATCTTGCTTTTTTTTTGCCTGTTCACAGCGAATTTTTAGAACGATTTGACTTAGGGTATCAAAGTTATTGTTCTTAACAATCGAAATGTTAATGTGCCCACACATTCAGTTAAAGTCTAAAGTCGGAGCAATAAAAGGCTAACCCCTGCTGAAAGATCCCTCTCTGCGTGAGTGTCGCAGCATGAGGTTAATTAAAATCGGGACTAGAACTTTGAAGCTGGTGGGCATGCTTCATTAACCTTGAGTGCAATATTCGATGGTATGAACATAGGCTTTGTTTATATCCACATTTCTTAAAGGCCATATACGATTTTCTTGTGACATCACAGCAGGTGGAAACTAAGAGTGCATATTACCACTATCCGATACATGCAAGTTTAGAACGTAGACTCTTAGATTTCAAAACGTCAGTAGTAGGAAAAGTGTACCAGTTAGGCCAACTGGTAAGCAAACGCCCAGGAGGGCGGGGCCTAACCCGATCCGACCAATCACAGCGCAGGAGGGCGGAGCCTAACCCGATCCGACCAATCACAGCGCAGTAGGGCGGGGCCCTTTCCCTCTCTCCCATCCCAGTGACCAATGACAGGCCGTGGGCATCGATGGCCCCGCCCACAGGGCATTATCCAGTGACCAATCAGAGCTCAGCGAGGTCCCGCCCTCGCGTCACGTGGTGTGAGGTCACGTGCGCGTCGCGTGTCAGGCGCGTGCCAGAAGCGTGCCACCGCAAACCACAAACCACAAACCTCAAACCGCAAACCTCAAACCACAAGCCAGGTGTTGTGGTCATCACCTGATAACAACCACGTGATGTCACCCATCACCTTACCTGTAATGGGTTCGAGCTGGGTACGACAGATGGCGCTCACGTGATGTCGCACAGGGTTTGTGCTGCATCCGAGGGAGGGCGCTGCGCTGCGGTCACATGACGCAGCACAGCGCCACGTGTCACGTGACTGTCACGTGACATTATTTGAATCGCTGGGCGGTAAATGCCTCTTTTATTCGATTAAAAAAGGCTCTGCGGGCGACGGGGACTCGACCCCTCCACCTTGGGTACAGCAGCCCGACGCTCTATCCCCTGAGCTACGAGCACAATGCTTCCCGGACCGCTTAACTTGTGTTAGTTGATCGTGTGTGCAATGATAACAACCACGTGATGTCGCACAGGGTTCGAGCTGCGTACGACAGATGGCGCTCACGTGAGCGACGCACAGGGTTTGTGTTGCATCCGAGGGAGGGCGCTGCGCTCCGGTCACATGATGGTGACGTGTTTTGAATCGCTGCGCGGGAAATGCATTTTATTTGATTAAAAAGGCTGCGCGGGCGACTGGGAGTCGACCTGTCGACCTTGGGTACAGACCGCTTAACTTGTGTTAGTTGTTCGGGTGTGTGCAATCCGATAACAACCACGTGATGTCGCACAGGGTTCGAGCTGCGTACGACAGATGGCGCTCAACTGATGTCGCACAGGGTTTGTGTTGCATCCGAGGGAGGGCGCTGCGCTCCGGTCACATGATGGTGACGTGATTTGAATCGCTGCGCGGTAAATGCATTCTTTTCGATTAAAAAGGCTGCGCGGGCGACTGGGACTCGACCTGTCGACCTTGGGTACAGACCGCTTAACTTGTGTTAGTTGTTCGGGTGTGTGCAACCACGTGATAACAACCACGTGATGTCGCACAGGGTTCGAGCTGCGTACGACAGATGGCGCTCAGCTGATATCGCACAGGGTTCGAGCTGCGTACGACAGATGGCGCTCAACTGATGTCACACAGGCTTTGTGCTGCATCCAACAGAGGGCGCTGCGCTCCGGTCACATGATGATCACGTGTTTTGACCCACTGAGCTACGAGCACATTGCTTCCGAGACCGCTCGGACTCGTCTTAGTTGTCCGCGTGGGCAATTCACATCACGTGTTTCTGCTGCCACTTGGCTTTTGTAATACGGTTAAAAAACGGGGATGCGTCATTGCCGCAGGTCATGTGACGGAGGTCGTGTGACGTCGCTTGGCATTAACGTTGCTCGTCTTCCTATCACGTGATTTCGCACGCGCGCGATTCAAGCGGTGTTTGCGGACTCGCAGCCTCGAGGCGACCCCTTAGCATTTGGGGTTTGTTCGACCCGATGGATTTCGGCGTCATGTGACGGTCCCAAATAGCAGCATCAGCTGGGTCCCGCTACATTGGGCTTTGAGGTGACTGTAGAATTTTGAACCTCGCGGGCCGTGATTGATGTTGATCCTGCGTAAAGTTTTAAAGCGACCCCGTCAAAATTTGGGGCCAGCTCATTAAAAAGAAAAAAATACTTTCCAAAGACGCAGTGAAATTTGGGGATAGGCGTCATCTAGTGTTCAGACTGTGAAGTGTGGTCCTCATTCAAATTGGCTGCCATCTGGTGGAAAAAGCTTCGACCCACTATAAACTTTGGAAATCATGTGACTGTCCAATTAGCATCAGCCGCAAAATTGGGGGTGAGGGTTAAACTTTGAAGCTGGCGGACCGTGTTAAATCTTGGTCCAGCGTAAATCTTTGAAGTGGACCTGCTAAACGGTGGGCCAGTCTTGAAACTCTACTCCAAGAGAAGAATTCAAGGGACTCTGTCGCACACGTGCGGACTTTACTGTTTATACGTGGGTGCGCGCCTGTGTTGCGGTGTACCGCTCCGCGAGAGCATCCAAGCTTTCTCGTCGAGCGACTACCGACGGAACGACACACACACATTTCCTTACTCGTGCGCAAGCAATTTCTTTCTCCCGCGCTAAAGCTCTCCTGCTGCTCCGCTCTGTAACCTGATCTCGAAATAAAGGCAAAAAAAGGACACAAAGCGAGGATGGATCTTTTTCTTTTGGTTTTATTCAACATGCATGCATCTAAGATGCATCTCGAAACATGGAGAAACAGATGGCGCGCGACAGCTCTTTATACAAATATCAAACACTTGGTGAAAAACAAAAAAACCTCGCGATATATATAAAAATGGCTCTTTACGTACGAGCCTCTGTACACACACACACACACACACACGGAAATACATCAGCTTGAAAGGAAAAAGAAAAGCACTTCACGAGAGGCTCCAATGTCCGAAGGGAAGAGTTGAAACGCCGTCAGAGTCGATGAAGCGCTTGTTGTCGAACGGGTTGAGTCCTATCTTCTCCACGGCAACAGTCTTGTTCTCGCACAACTTACGAGCGATGGTTCGCTGCGTGATCTTGTGCAGAGTTTGTTGCTCGAGAGTTTGAACGTACAGCTCGTAGGTTAGCTTACGGGACTCGCACCTTTTCACTCCTTTCGCCCTCACGTAGTGCTCTCGGGAGGCTAGTTCCATCGAATAGAGTTTGGGTTTTAAACAAACAAATCCAAGGATGTGATCTTTAGGGAATTCGTTTTTAAACACTCCTAGTTTCATTTTGTTTGCGGGAGAGAACAAGGGGTGATCGGTCGGATACCCCGAAGTATCCAGGTGAGTTTCGGCAAGGGTCGCGAGCTTCGAGTCTACATCCGGGTCGGTGATTTGGAGGATGAACGAGTCCGTGTCGCTGTACGCTGCGCGAGCGTCGGGGAAAACGCGCCTGACCTGCTTGTAGAAAAATTCGTACATGACCAGTTTGGACATCTCTAGGATAGAGAAGCCCGCGTACACGGGTTTGTTCAAGTGTAGGGTTCTCTGGGAAAACTGAAAGATCACCACGGTCGGGCTAATTGCCGCAAACTGTCTGAGGTTAGGCTTCTGCAGGTTTTTGAGCACTTCCTCCTCGCTCACGCTAATGACAACGTTGTTGTACTGACGTGGGTTTTCGATAGTCTTGCCATAAATCGAATTCATAATGAGCTTAGACAGGTTCTTTTGAAAGGCATTTGTCGACTGTTTTCGGAGGTTGTGGTTAAAGTCGATGAAATCTTTAAGGAATGCCCTCTGCGAAAACTTCAAAACGCGATGAATGACCTTTAGTTTTAAGCCCAACTCCAGATACAGCTTGAGATTTCGGTAGTGAATGATGTAATTGCGTTTCGGGTAAAAGGTGAGAAGCAGCTTTCGCTCAGACTCTCGCTGGGGTAGTTGACCAGGCCCGAAGACATGACCATGCGTTCGCAGACGAGTGAAAAGAAGGCAGAGTCCCCGTCGCCCGCAGAGCCTTTTTTAATCGAATAAAAGAGGCATTTACCGCCCAGCGATTCAAATAATGTCACGTGACAGTCACATGACACGTGGCGCTGTGCTGCGTCATGTGACCGCAGCGCAGCGCCCTCCCTCAGATGCAGCACAAACCCTGTGCGACATCACGTGAGCGCCATCTGTCGTACCCAGCTCGAACCCATTGCAGGTAAGGTGATGGGTGACATCACGTGGTTGTTATCAGGTGATGACCACAACACCTGGCTTGTGGTTTGAGGTTTGCGGTTTGAGGTTTGTGGTTTGTGGTTTGCGGTGGCACGCTTCTGGCGCGCGCCTGACACGCGAGCGCGCACGTGACCTCTACGACCACGTGACGCGAGGGCGGGACCTCGCTGAGCTCTGATTGGTCACTGGCTAATGCCCTGTGGGCGGGGCCATCGATGCCCACGGCCTGTCATTGGTCACTGGGATGGGAGAGAGAGGAAAGGGCCCCGCCCTACTGCGCTGTGATTGGTCGGATCGGGTTAGGCTCCGCCCTCCTGCGCTGTGATTGGTCGGATCGGGTTAGGCCCCGCCCTCCTGGGCGTTTGTTTACCAGTTGGCCTAACTGGTACATGTTTCCTACGCTCATCTTGCTTTTTTTTTTTGCCTGTTCACAGCGAATTTTGAGAACGATTTGACTTAGGGTATCAAAGTTATTGTTCTTAACAATCGAAATGTTAATGTGCCCACACATTCAGTTAAAGTCTAAAGTCGGAGCAATAAAAGGCTAACCCCTGCTGAGAAGATCCCTCTCTGCGTGAGTGTCGCAGCATGAGGTTAATTAAAATCGGGACTAGAACTTTGAAGCTGGTGGGCATGCTTCATTAACCTTGAGTGCAATATTCGATGGTATGAACATAGGCTTTTGTTTATATCCACATTTCTTAAAGGCCATATACGATTTTCTTGTGACATCACAGCAGGTGGAAACTAAGAGTGCATATTACCACTATCCGATACATGCAAGTTTAGAACGTAGACTCTTAGATTTCAAAACGTCTTCAAGCAAAGAACCAAGCACATTGCACAAGCAACTTTCATATTTTTCATCTTACGTTCACAAGTATATTCGCGCTTTAAATACGCTTCTACACAAAATGCACCAACTTTTAAGCCTCAGTTGTATAGTTTAAGGGACAAATGTTAACAGAAGAAAAAATGTGTTTTTCCCTCAAAGTAGTTTGCACCTTCTGCATAGTACGCAACCGATGTATTGTCCACACGCGGTACATTTTGATTTAAAATTAATGAGTTTCTTATATGGATCACGCCTGATCCATGGTTCCCACCAGGTATTTAATCCATGCGCGTCTTAATCCTGTCAGGTATAATAGGATTTTAGTTTTCGAGAGACAGCATTGCAAGCAGACATATCAAACAAAAAGCAAACAATTTTATACGGGTGAGCTTTTGGCCGGGTTCACGAGAAAGGGCGGTGAGTTTTTGGCCGCGTCAGTGAAAGGTCCGGTGAGCTTTTGCCCGTTGAGCTATTTTTCGGTGAGCTTCTGCACGGTGAGCTCATGTTCGTAGATTACAAACTGGCGGGGCGGTAATCCCAGGATAGCAGAAGAGACGAGGACGAATTCTTCAAGATTATCCGTGCACCTGCTCGCCGACGCTGGTCATTGTGCAAAAATTAATTAATTTGAATACAAATACGAAGCGGTACGGGCAGGAGCATATCACATGTGATTGGGATGTTGACTTGCGTAAAGGAAATGAGCATGTTCATTTTTAAACGAAAGTTAAATTGGCCGATCAGAACCATGTGGTAACAACATCACCAAGGCCGATAGTCTTTGCCACCTTCTCCACCAATGTCCCGCTTCCTCTGGTTCTCCGTCCGTCCGCGAGAGGGCGCGGGGCGAGTTGGAATTGCAAATAGCAGCCACTTTTCCTAAACCTAATGTATCAGAAACAATTTGCAACCTCAAAGCGGCCTTTATCTGGCATGGCGTGTAAGATATAAGTTGGGCAGTTTCCGTCTTATAAAGTAAGAAGACTTCTGAAAAGCTTTGAATGAATGTTCATTCGGCTAGCAGCAGAAACATACGAATGTCTTTATTTATTTTTATAGTCACATACATACGAATGTCTATTTCTGCTCCGTAGTACGACTGTTCGATTGATGTTCAGTTACAATTTGACGCTCAATATGCAGTTAATGGGCCGGAGAAGGTAGTGAAACCTGGCTGGAGTTATCCTGCTTAGCATCTTATAAGCTGCAAACGACTTTAATTTCAGGGGCTCAATATTTTACGAATTCTGCGAAGCGTGGTTTTGAGAAATATTTTGCCAGAACAAAATTTCGCGGATCAGGGTGGTATGCTATGTATATGGTACCACAGGAAAAAATATTCACGACACATATTTCTCGCGATAATATACAAGTCACGAAGTTTGCAAATATTAGGTCGCTGCGAAAATTAAGTATAGTTTACGATAGGGCAAACTATATGTGTTTAACTATGTCATATTGTTGAACTAAAATAGGCAACGACGCAATAAAATTCTTCATATTTTCGTTAGTAATTACTTTTCCTCAATTTGTCGAAGCTAGATTCGACGTATAGTTATCTGTGGTATTCGGCAAATACTGAACGTCAGAAGACATCATCTTTGTGCATTAACCGATCTAATATAATTAACGATTGAATACTTTAGGCAGATTACGTAATAGTTTCGGATTAAGGATCAAACTCTGGTTCTCTTTCAAGAGCGAGGCCCCGGAATATAAACTAGAGGCATTCAATTTAGGTGTAGATGATGTGCACACTTTTTCGCAGGCATGCAGATGAAAGAGTACCCGTCTTCACTGGCAAGTTCTCACCGATCAGCCCTAAAACTCCTGATAAAATATCGGTTGTATGGGTGGAAGGGTCACAGGCGACGAATACGCCACCAAAAGGTACGCAACATTCTGACTACGGGTTATACACCATCGAAACAAATTCCTTCTAAATTAATTTATATAATGTTAGAACAGTTTATAATTTTCTTAGATCAATCAATCAATCAATCAGTTTATTTTTTCTTTCAAGGGGTACAAACTCCTTGAAATGGTACCTTGGTGCAAAAGGCGATCGTGTCGCCTGACTGGGCACCAAGGTCCAACAGGAGGCGAGGACAAAGGGGCAAAGTCCAGCAGCAGCAGCACTAAGGGTGAAACTTCGGCAAGAGAAAAAATACTTATACAAGATATAGTGGATACACACACATACACACAGAGATAAAGGATGCACACGCATAATTAAACCTACCGGCATTGTGATTACAAGAACGGAAAACAAATAGCGGCTTAAGGGAGGCAGATGCAACGCGAACCTATCCCTCTTTAAAGTATACACTGCGACCTCTCCGAGCGCTTGTACTGTGTGGCGCATTTAAGTAATATGCGTCATCCAAAATGACGTCTCCAATCAAATTTTTAAAAAAATATGTCGGTGACCCGCTTTTGCACATTCAACTACGATACCAATCTTCATCGCGGCCCTTGAGCAGTAATTTAGGAGCCAGTTTTCCTAAACGAACGACCTGAAGATTTATATTTTATATCACTTTAACGTGAATCACAAAGGGAACCATACAAATGCACGAATCGTGCGAGCACCTACCACGACTGCTTGCTCGGTACGCTTCACGAGAATTCTAGATGTTAGACGAGGAAACATCACTTTCGCCAGCGTTTAGCTGGGACCCGTGTTCAATGCATTCGTCGACAGACGCCCGGCAACCGACTCGGCTCTAATCGCCGAGTGGGTGTCGTCATAGTGTTACGATGTTTCAGAGAGGGGAGAAAGAAGCCAACATAATGTTATTCACTTGGGGTGTTGGATGGAGCCACGCACTCTAAAGCAGTGGTAAAGCTTGCATTTTCTATCAAACTTTGGTTTCTATGCCCTGTATTTTTGCGCTTTTGCTTAAACGACCCCCCCCCCCCCATTCTCCCTTATAAGTAGGGCTCCGTGGTTTCGGATAAATCCGAAAAACTCCGAAAAACACCCGCCGGTGAAATTTTTGTCAATTCGGATTTATCCGATAAACTCCGAATTGTTATGTGCCCATGCCACCCCCCCCCCCCCCTTCCCTCAAACACAAACATTTTTTTTTTTTTTACATATTGAGCAGCGCAGGATGAATGGTTCTGGGAAAATGACACCATAATTATCTTTCAAGCCTCGGACCGTTGTCAAAAGGGGGGTCTTACGGCTTGTCTCGTCAAGGTTGGATCAGGGAAACAGGTATCGCAGGCACGTAGCCAGGGGGGGGGGGGGTGCCTGCCCCCCCCCCGAAATCTCCCATTTTGCTGGGACCTACTCTCCCCCCTCCCCTCATACAGCATTTTGTCATGGGCGCCCCCCCCCCCCCCCCCCCGAAACAAAATCCTGGCTACGTGCCTGGGTCATCGTACCATTCGTGTCACGACAAAAGCCACTCTTTTGGTTTCCAGTTTGGGCCATAGGATTCGGGATTTAGAGAAAGGAGAGGGTATGTTTCTGGGGGTAACAGTGAAAGCTATGGACCATAGAGATTGTATAAAAAAGGGAAGAGGGGCAGTTGAAACTTCTTTATTACAACCTTAACCACTTCACCTCGCGCGGCCGCGCGATAGATTGATCGGATGACAACGAGCTTCCTTGCGGCTACCTCCGGCAGTTTATTGATTTTAAGGTATCGACGTTCATCGAAGCCACACTTGGGTGCGACTTTTGTCGTGGGACAAATTAGTATTGCCAATGACACCAACGCCAAATTCAACTGAAGAAATCTTAATTGATACAAGCGCGTTTTATTTTTATCTGGCGTATGTTTGCATGCGGTTATTATTTAATATTTTTTAATAGGAAACACTGCGAAATTAATCTCCGAATTTCGGAGAATTGGGGATTTACGAAAATTAAACTCCGATAAACACCGAATTTTTGCTAAAAATAAACTCCGAAAAACACCCTCCGAATTTCACGAAAAATAAACTCCGAAAACACGGAGTCCTACTTATAAGGTGTGCACAGCGTAATGATAGGAACAGACGTAACACTTGATTGAAACCTGGGAAGCGAAAGCCCCCAGCGCGGCCGCAGTGAGTAGTACCGAGCCTGGTGGCGCTAAAGCAATTATGTTAGGTGGCGACGAACGAGTGGTGGCAGTACGAGCCCCGACAAACGCAAAAACTCTTTGACCGCTAGGTCGCGCCTACAGCGACGCAATTATGAAGCTCGGCTGATTCACTGGTTTCTATGCATCTCCTGGAGAAAGGGCTGACCGTTGCGAAGCAGCACTGAAGAAGCCGCAGTACTTGAAGGAGCACTTGAAGGAGAAATAATAACTTTCCTAAGTTAAGTGCTAGCGCTCGTACTTGCACTAAAAAACTTTTCTTTGTCTTTTTGATGAACGCGGACAGCCCCGTATGATTTGTGGGTGCTTTACGCTTGCGTTATGGTTAGTTATACTTGGTTGCGGCGAGCTCTGGGTGGTTTCGAATGCGTTGCACACGCGGTACATTCGTTTAATCGCTGAGTTTATGGGAATGATGATGAGATGTCTAAATTTATTTGGGAGATGAGTGCGTAACGAGCATGCTTTATTGAGAAGGTTTTTAAAGGCTCTGCTTCTTCAGGGAAAGCGGTACTTTCAGGGCATTGAACCGTTAGTGCTCTTGGATGGTGAGCATCCTTGTGTTGTGACCGAAGAAATCTCGAGGGAGCAGGTATATCGCGTCCTTCCGCTATCTTTTGACTGCTGTCTCATGTTATATCGTTGTACGTTCGCTGCGCTACTCATCGGTACGTCATGATAAACTCCGTAATGTTATGCTCCGTTCACCCTTAAGCCGAGAGCAGAAGCTCCGCCTTCAGCTCGAGCTCGCTGGCTTCCGCAGTGCTTTTGTTAAGCGCGCCTGCGCGTGCACGCTTGTGTTAGCACATAGCCATATCTATACTCACAAAGCCTGGCAGTTCGACGACGAAGCCATGGAGTGCCCAGTCGCACACTTGGAGCGCGAGGATATGGTAGTACTGAGCATCAAAGAGCCATTTCTCGAGAAACCTTCAACTCTGGGCACAGCTCTTGCATCGGCGAGGGCCCGAAAAACACTTGTTCGTTCCGGGGAAGTGCGTTTCGGCGTCTCGCCGCAGTGCGGCGCCAGTCAGGTGGCTCTCCTCTCATCCGCGTTGTCTGCCGCTCCACTTTTTGCATTTCGGCGGCCGCTTCTCGGGGCGATCTGCCAGGCTTTGTCAGTATATGGAGGCTATGGTTATCAAGGGCAGAAAGCTCGCGCCGAAGGCTCTGCAGATTTTACTCCCAGCTCACAAGTGAAGGAAGTATAGTTCACGTGCGGAGCTGCGCGTCGTCATTCAGGAGCCATCTGCCCGTGCCAACGGCAGCCGGCGGACTAAGCATGTTGGACTAAATATCACTCGCCGCTGACGGTGGCCTGAGGAACAGCTATGCTAAACTAAGTATGACTTGCCGCGCCGACGGTCGTTTCGGGACTAAGTATGTTGGACATAAGTATGACGTGCTGCCGGTGGTCGCCTGCTGCGTAATGGCTGGCAACAGACTTGCGACTGCTTGCAATCGAGAACCTGAAAGCCTCTTGGGATCTCTTACGACTAGCAAACACAGTAGCTTTATATATGGGTTAGCTGTGGAACACTTGTCATTTTTGTATATTGTTTTCTTCTCGCATTATTCTTTCTTGGCTTCAAACACTTTTGACAATGTCATAGACGACAATTTTTTATAGAAGGTACGTACATTTAATATCGCTAATATTGCAAAAGATTTCCTCTATCGAAATGCAGTTCCAAGGTCACCTAATATGTTGCTCTAGCATACCAGTCTGTTCCCTAGAGACCCTAGATTGAAGCGAGGGTCAAACTCAAACCATGTAGAGAGTTTGCAATTTAACGACGGGCGCCTCCTGCGCCTATTGATTTCAAACGCGCGTGTGCCGCTTTGCTGAGTGGCGAGGAGGAATGACGGCGGAAAAGCTGATACGTTTGCCGATGATCAAAGCTTTGGTCACCTTCTCGCAGTTCTTGTTGCAAACACGGCTCATAAACTACGTGACTACGACCGAGGAGTTGGAAACTGGTATACAGACACTCTGTAGACGGTAAGAGGTTAAGAGTAAAGTGGAAACTCCTCCCACCTCTTTCAACTTTAGCAGAGCAAACGCTGGAGTCGAGGTCCTCTCCAGCGTTTGCTCTGCTAAAGCTGAAAGAGGTGGGAGCAGCTTCCACCTTATTCTTAACCTGTCACGGACTATAGTTTTCTCACATCGTAAGGAATCACAAGAAGTTGGTCGCAAGCAAGCGCAAGTGCGTGGACAAGCCTTAGGTTTGTTGGACTAACTATGATTTGCCGCCGACGGTCGTCTGCGGGCTAAGTATGACTTGCAGCTTACGGCCGGCCGTATAGGCTAAGTGTGCTGGTCCAAGTATCACTCGACGTGGAAAGGCCCCTGCTGCAGCAGGCGTCCGCCGACGGAAGTTCATACGTAGTTCAGCTGCTTTCGCTCTCTTTCTCCTCTTGTGGTGCCGAGCACAGCCGTCAGACCGCGGATCGCATGGTCCAGGGTTTGATTCTATCGGAGCTTTCAAGTGAATCTTGCTTGTTGCAGTTAATTGTGCCTTGGGATGGATTATTTTGAGTTATGGCGAATTCGCGTGGTTCTTTTTGTGCGCTCTAGAACACTATTTTCATAGCATGCGACATCGGGTGTTGGAAAGGAAGTGCGGTTGCCTGGTCGACTGGTTCTTACCGAGGGCACCTCTCCTCTCAGAGGGCTCCCTATCACTCCGTCTCTAGCCGTCGGAGTGCGGAGCGGCACAGGCGTAGCGTGGTATGTAGAGAAGGATCACGTGGTATTGTTGACGATGGCGGTGGCAGTGGTCTGCGGTGGTCTGCGGGGTGCGGCATAAAGGCCATGTGTATGTGGATCTACTAAGTGATTGTGCATGTGACCGTGCCAGGGTCACAACGATCAAGACGACATTCGCATGTGACCATGCAGCAAGAAAACTCGACGTGGGAGGTATTCCCAGTGCTTTTACGAGATCGTTCAAATCCCAACGGTGAAACCGCTAAACCTAACCGGTGGAGAAACACCTCGTAGAGCTCACCGCTGTTTTACCGGGTTTGGCGACGTTTCAAGGAATTTTCGAATTTATTAAAAGTGCGTTAAAAGGTTTCGGTTGCAAAATAAAGGGAAAGCCGAATATATTACTCAGTGGTATATGTCACGTGGCAATACGTGTTATATCCTTATTATATTCAGTGGATATTCCATGGATTCTCTATCGAAGATCCTTCTGGATCTTCGATATGGAAAACTTTTTTATCCACAAGTAGACTGAAACCCGCTCACAAGGCGCCCGTCGAGAACTCCTCCACAAGGGAACTCAAGTGAGCGCTCCGAAACCGCTCTACACCTGAGCCCAAGACATCGATTCACCGTCGTGTCCACTGGCAAACAATGCCTCGGCTTTGAAGAAGGACGAGTACAGTAGGGACACTACACCAAGAACGAGGAAGACGAAGTGGAGCCTCTCACGAGAGTCGGCTCGGGTGCTAGACTCATCCGATCTCCAATAACAGTCCGATGTACATACTTAAATAAATTAGGTGTACACTCGTACACTTCAATTTACAAATCAGTTCATTTTCCTGCCTCAATTTAGTGGGAAAAATAACGTCCCCTCGACACCAATTTTGTTTTCCCGCTAACTTTTGCTGGGACGATGACGTCATGTTGCCAGATATCAAATGACCTACAGACAAACCTAGTTTACCCGCATAATTTGGCGGAAAAATTGCCACGTGACCTGTCGCGGCTATTTCAATTAAGTCCGCAGGTAATAGAGCTAAATTAGACAGCAACATAGTTGGTTGTGGCCGAATGTTTTTCCTTATAAGGGTCAATTCAACATTGCGCAGACATTTAGGCACCTGTTTGAGTTTGTTTCATGTTCTTGCGTGTCAGTCCTGAATATCAGTATGTCGTACATGCGACGCACTTGACCTTGTATGTCTTCAAAAACGGTGAAGCATCATTCTTTAAAATAATTATTTTACTGTCTAGATACCAAATGGCAGCCCACAGAGCTGGAAGCGTCCTTCGGGCCGGGCAAATGTTTTCAGGTCTCTTGATTGCGGTGCATTAAGTTTGGTGAACGTGCGCGCTCCAGTAAAATGCAACATGATTTCTTCAACTTTCGACGTAATAATGTGCTCCCGAAAGACGTTCTTCCGGTTGTTGAGCTCTCCATATTCAACGCGGATTCTCAAGTTGACGTCTCTTTTTTAGCGAACACCATTGGCGCGTTTCATTGAGTTACGTGCTTCGCGTGCTGTATCGTACTGCGCCGTGTTCGTCTTCGATCTGGTAAAAACAGATCGGACATGACCTGTCTTAATGGCTACTTTTTTCTAGTACTAATACCACTGGAAGACAAGGTCGTGTGTCTTAAGCCAAGATATAAGAAACGCGTACCCAAAGGGTGGCGGCATGGAACCAACACTTTTGATTGTTTGGCGTTGTGCAATCGACCCGAATTCAATAAAGATTTTTTTTTCTTTGCTTCTTCAGCACTAAAATGATGGGGCGAAATCTCAGCGATGTGTTCGTTGTACGCAGCCCCTCTGGTGACCAATCAGTGAGTTTGTACTAAAGAAAGAGGGCGCCACATTGGAAAGCTTCAACGTAGGAGGTTAATTCATCTGCTCTACAAAATTGCACTCCCCGAACGTTCAACCCGTGGATTAGATGGCGCTTTGTATCGGTCACCATTCCTGCTCAGTTCTGTATCATCGACGTTCTGACATCTTGTGTTATTTGACAATACTTTTGGAAACGATTAAAAATATTTAGAAAAAAAATATATATTTTTTTAACTTTGCAAAAATGTTGAGTAGAAGCCGCTACTGAGGATTTGACGACGGGTCGCGATCCCAGAGCATTATATTGCTGCAACACCCCCAAGCGACATCCATGGGCAAACTAATCACGGTGGTGCCGCTGTTGTTTCTACTATAGTATATCTAGAGAACTATATGATATCTGCGGTGCTTAGTACCGCTGCACCCAATAGGCTCTTAGAATGCTTTGCATTGGAAGTGTATGACATCGGGAATTCGCAAAGTGCACTTCGTTGAACGGCGACATAGTTTCCTAACGAACAATTAATATTTTTTTGGAACACTAGCTGAGTGCTTACACGATGACCTGTAATTGTGCCTTGCTCTAATGAAGTAGGCTTAATTGTTGCATATATTTCTGCGGCACTTCCAGATATTCCATTGGCAATCACGGAAAAGGACGCTGCAATCGTGAATCCAGCGTTACTGACGTGCGCCAACGTGACTTACGAAAACCACAACTGGTACTTCATCAGCTTTGTGATGAAGGTACTTTGCTATCAACCACTTAATATTGTGACGTAATTATGCTTTTAATCTACAATCTCATTTGTTACTCTAAGGCGAAGTGTTTCCTAAGGATTAACTTCAACATTTTAAACTTGTTTCGAGCGTACTGTACTGAACAAATAGCACAGAACTCAGTTGTTGGAAATCAAGCTTGTGATCGCTTTTTGTGTACAAAACCTACGCCGGGATACCATCACTCTGAGAACT
>JAZHYW010038514.1:0-20253 GCA_037355805.1 Ixodes ricinus
TAATTATTAAATTAAGAGTTATCGAGTAAACACAATTAATTCCCTGCGCACAAATACATCGGTTAATTTATAAAGTTATCATAAAATATCTCAGAAACGTTCGTTATGCGTTGCCATACCATTACCCCGTTGGGAGAACGAAAAAGAAAGTTGGGGCTCCAATCCACGCTCTGAACGTGGTTAGCCAGCGAAGCTGTGGTATCCCCTGCAACGATTGCCCACTGCACTATACCAAATGCCGCCGCCGGTCGTATTGCCGTTTCTTTTCCTTTGCCGCTCCTAGTATTCACGCTAATCCTCGGGAGTCTGAACTATGCGTGTCCTACCCACAGTGGCGTCACAAGGGGGGAGAGAGGGAGGGGGGGGGGGGGGGCGGGGGGCGGGGCGGACCGCTTCGGGTGCAGGGCTCAGGGGGTGTCGCGGCGGGCCGCGGAGCCCGGGGGTATTTACGGTTGGCCACGCGAGCGAGAGCGGGGGCGGGGGAGGGGGGGTGCGCGGTGGGATACCGCCCCGGGTGCCGCTGACCCTCGTGACGCCACTGCCTACCCATAGTGGTGCTGCAACAACAATGAAATCAGTTACTATTTTTTTCATATAGAAGGGTTCTTTTATATATATTAAAGGATAGTGACGTCAATCCCCGCGTCACAAGCTGCCGTCGCTGCAGCAGCTTGCGCAACAGTAATCTTTACCGTGACACGTATGCGGTGAGCGCTACGTGCTTCGCATTGTTATCAGGAGTGCCTTATCATCAATTATGTGGTTCGGATGATTGTTTTATGCTTGTTCTTTATTGAAATTAATGGTGTGCAGTATGTTGTATGCGTGATTTATGCACTTTTCGCTCCAATCGCTGAAGGTTCCTTTTCCACAATGACTACCGACACGAAAAAATTCGATCAACGAGGTATGTATAGCTTCTCTGTAAAAGAAACGTTATTTTAGCTGGAATCATTGGAAGTTCAACGTAAAATCTCTTGACTGACGAAAGCTTCGGCCGAAGGGTAGAAGCTTTGTAGGCAACTATCAACAGAGTGGAACTAGGCCGCTCGTGCACACGGCAAATATTGAAAGAGAATGTAAAAATGACAGCTATACACGTTTGCAAGAAGGGCTCCCGTGCGCCGCCATTTTGGGCGATGCTGGCGCCGCCTAACGTTTCCGCCATGCTGGGGTGCGCCAGGGGCACGTCACTGGGGTGCGCAATGACAAGATGGCGGCGTCTGCTGTGTCGCCGACGGCCTGGATTAGCGACACACTTACTGTTTCGGAACGCAGGGGGAGGTATCCACTCAGATTCGTAGCATCAAATATTGTAGGACGGGTCATGTTTAAGAGGAGCTGATGCAACGATATTCAGTTGGAATGTTTTTCACTTTACACGAGCTTACTGGCACTGGTGGGACTCAAGGATACTCGCACGCAACGCCAGTGGCCAAGAAACTCCTTTGTTGCGGTGTAATTTCAAGGACAAAAGCGATCATTTTCATTCAATCTCTCTTTTGCAAAATTTGATGACGTAGCGTGGGGATCGCAGTACACCCAAGTGACGATATTTGAATGCGGTTCATAGATTGGACCCGAGCATTGCGTGGGCGCTCGATTTGGGCTCGTGATAATTACTAGCTCGAGAAGCATTCCGCTAGTGGCCCGTGTCCAATCGCTTCAACGACGACAATAGCCGAGCCATAACAATGTCTGGAACTCAGCACGTGTCCTGTGCTTTGCCAACCCCAGCGCGTGGCTATGATCAACATTGGCGGCATATAATCCATTCCAGGTCACGTGGCCGCTTGTTCTGGCTGCGAGTTGAGGAGGTGAACGCTGCTCGTTTTCTTTAATTTGTTTCTGGGACTTCTATTGCGTGGGGTGAAAAACGAACGCGTGTTTCATAGGTCATCAACGTCAGGGATCCGTTCAAAGCGGTATTTGCGCAAAGTACAGAAATTGTTGCATCGCCCCTTTAAGGGTTGCAGAGCTCTGACTTTTTAACGATCGCAGCCTCTGTTCCAGCACGTCGTGGAAGCAAGAGCTGCCGCGAGCGCAGCCATCGTTGATGCAATGGCCATGCGGCTTCTGGCGCTTTCTGATGAAAGCTTTGAGACTCTATGCTTCGTTTCACCTTATGTGCGAGCGAAGGCAAAGCTGGAAGCGCGAGCACGAAAGCTCCGTACGTTCCGGCTTCGCTCGAGCGCGCGAGCTGGGGAGAAACGCAAAAAGTGCTGGTCTCGCGCTTATAGCTTTGGCTTCGCTCGCAGATAAAGTGAAACGAAGTATAGATATTTTTCTAATTTTTCGATTTGTTGCTGGTTTACGTATTTTATTTAACTGTTTGTGCTTTTTTGCAGTCGAAGAGAACACCTGCATGTTTTATAAATATATATATTTTTAATTTATTCTTGCGCTCAGTTGTGTATGCTTCGGCAAGAGACGCTTGGCAACATTGTTCGATAAGCAGCGAACGTCCTGGCTGGAGAGTAGGCCCGCCTGACCGCGGTGCGCGGTTCGAGGTTAAGACGGGATCCCACTTGCAAAGGTGTATAGAGCGTTTTAGCCAGAAAATGCTTGGCAAACGAGCTCAAGAAATGCTGTTGTGTAATTAGCGATGCATACTTTCTGAAGCGGAATGCGATAACCCGGGAAAGGATACGCAACGCCTTGCATAAAAACTCAACTGGATCAAATGCAGGATCCTTGGTATCTCGGCGCAGTTGTTCGCTCGCGTGCGGAGAGATATCTACTTGGTGAGCAACCAATGAAAGAGTCGTTGGCGCGGGAAAATAAATACGCCTTTTCAACGGAAATTTCTGTCATTGAGGAGGACAACATTCAAAGAATAGAAAGGATTGATGTAGAACTGGGCTTTTGTCAAGTTTTATGCTAGTGTCTTTGGTGATAAAGTAGCACCGAAGGGTGTACATAACCTATATGGCATGATGATTGACTTACCAAGCCTAGCAGAAGGCCAAAAGGAAAACTAGAGGAAGAAATTTCGCTCCAAGAAGAACAATGGGCAATGGGCGATCTGCCGAACTGCAAAACTCCGGGCCCTGATTGCATTTGTGCGGAAAATTACAAAGCATATAAAATTATGTTTCTATCGCGCTGGTAAATGTTTTTAATAAGGCGTACTTGATAAACGCTTTGCCCCCATATTTTCAAAACACGCACACGATTCTCGCTCTAAAGTCAAAAGAAGTGTACAATTTGCGCCTCGTCAATTGCTGTCGTCTTATAACATTATGCAACGTCGATTATAAAATGTTTACTAAATTATTAACATGAAGGTTGCAAAGCGTAATAACAGAACTGGTTGAACCCTACCAGACATGGGGGATAAAGGGTAGGTCATTTCAGACAAATGTGCACGTTGCCAGAAGTGTACTGGGGTACTGCTCGAGATGAATGAAACAGGTGGCGGCGGTGCAAAAATGCCTCGAAAAGGCTTTCAGCCGCGTAAGGCACGATGTCCTGTTTCAAATTCTTGTTCGTGTTAACCTCGACAGCGTCGTAACGGAAGGTATTAGAATGGCTATATGCTAACTGTTCTACGAGATTAATAGACCGATCTCATCAAGCCTCCGGCGCATGCGTGAGCCCGCCGTAACTTTAGTTTAAAGTAGGCAGGTGGCAGTGCCCGAGATGGCTCGTGCCGTCTCATGCTCCGCACGCGCAAAGCTCCAGCGTGGTCGTCGCACGTGCAGAAAGCCTACACCTCCCTCGACGCATTGCGGCAGCGGTGGCGTAGCCAAACTGGCTGGTGAGATCTGTTTATTGCGAATGGGTGTGTGACAATCAGGATTCCTGTGCACGCGTGAATGCGACAGAGGTGCCTGTTGTCTCCTTTATTCTTTTGTTTATATTTGGAGCCTTTTTGTTTAACTGTGGTAAACTGCTCTAAGGTTACAGAAATTGTCTTAGAAAGCACAGATGTCAAGTGCTTAGCCTACGCAGACGATATTGTTGATTTTTTTATTAATCAGAAAAGTGTCTCAATGGCAGTTGCCCTGACCAGGATGTTCTATGAAGCCGCAGGCGCAGCAGTAAATTGGGAAAATGCGGCGGTTTATGGGCATGGCTCTTGGGTCACAACACCCTCAAAGTTTGAGGGAGTTCAGCTTGAGCTGTGTTCCAGCCAAATATCTTGGAGTGCAGCTTAAGTGCTTTCAAAACAGTAAGGCGCACCGGTCGGATGCCACTGCCGACCTGGACAGGCGTACATCTCGGTGGAAGGACCGTGAGGTGTCCATGTTCTCCAAGGCCACAGTGTGCAATACTTTTCTTATTTCAAGACTGGGGTATTCGCTCCAGGTCATTCCATTCACGCGTATGTTAGCGTTCAGGAGATTTTAATCGGAAAACAAGTCAAAAGCTCGTAGGCGTCCTCCGACCCCGGCTGCTCCCAGACAGAAGTCTCTATACGGTCCTCGGAGAGTCCCCGAGCCCCCAACACGGGCCTCTCTGCCGTGAAACACGAGCCGCGCGCGCGGGCCTGCACGCAAGAGCTACGAAGGCGATCGCCCTCGCCCATCGAGAAGAACATTCCCTCGGACGACGCCGAGCGAGACGCAGCACCGCTTTAGAACCATAACCTTTATATAATCCACCCATTTTTGTATTTCTCAAGGTTTTAATTAAATAAACAGTTTAATCCAACCACATCGTAAGTTGTTCAGCCTAAACGCTAACATTTCAGAAGTGGGTTAAATTCCAAATAGCCAAATCGTCGATCGGCCACCAAATACTTCATCATGAAACGGAAGGGAATGAAGGACGCACAGCCGACAAGCAGCGAGGCCACTTCAACGAGTAACGTTGTTGGCAGCGACGAAGCCAACAAAAGCAAAGAAGTGAGCCAAGTGACTGCAACGCCTGCCGGGCGTACCTGCAGTCTCGACTCCGCTGCCGGGGTGAATAACGAAACAACGCCTGATGGAGGCGACGCAGGAATGCCGAACGCGCACGGACAGCCCCCGAACGACAGCGGTGGCTCCTTCGACTTCCAGGCATTGATGCAAGCGACCATCCATGCAGAAGGCGCTGCATGAGGCGATGAACGGTGCCGCACAACTCTGGCGAAAGCATCAACGACATGTCACTCCTGACGTTACGAGTGCAACGGACGGCCGGCCGGCCACGGCGAGCGCCCAGCTTGTGCTAGTGTACAACCCCTCGACCAAAACACAGCCAACGGTGGAGGCGTGGATCAGCAGGGTGGATAACCATGGCGGCTGCCTACGGGTGGAACAAGAAGCAGACGACATGCTTCGCCCTCGTTAAACTTCCAGGAGTGGCGAAAACATGGTACGACGGACTCACGACTGCACAGCGATCGTGGGAAGAGTGGAAAACCGAGCTGAAGAAAGCGCTTCCATCAAGCGCCGGATTCCAGCATCTTTTTCGAGAGATGGAGTCGTGTCCAAAACAACGCGACGAAAGCATGGATATATACTTTTGTGAGAAGCTAGCCAAGGCACGACGTTGCAACTTGGACGACGAGGCCTGCATGGAATATATCGTGACAGGATTACACGCCGAGGACATTGTGAGATCGCTGAGTGTCCACGAGTACGACAACCCCGAAGAACTTTTGCGTTGTCTGAAGAGACTGGATGAACGGGTGGACACTTTCAGACAGACGCAGCCAAAAATCACCGAACCCCCACCGACCACATCTTGTGACATGAAGACTGTGAAGAGTGCGTCAACTGGCAGAAACAACGCCCTGTGAAAATTCAACGGAAAAGGTGAACCCTTCTGCTTCAATTGTTCTACATACGGACATTATTCTGCTGTGCCCCAAGCCTCAAAAGAGACCTCGATGTGGTATATGCGATCGAACAGGACACGAATCGAAAGGCTGCCGCCTGAGACCTGGCACGTTGGGCACATCTCCAAAACCGGGAGCCGTCCTAGCTCACCCAAACGTGCAAGCACGCGAAGTCACCGAAAAAGCCAACCGACACCAACGCGAAGTATTTCATGATAGCGCACCTAAACAGAAAGGAGGTCAACGCTTTCGTGGATATGGGCAGCCAATATGTGACTCTTCGAGAGTGCGACGCGATATCGTTGGCGTACACAATATGACAAACTCCTTCACCCTTTCCCGATTAGCGGCTACGAATCAGGACGGACGACGCCACTGGGGCGCGCAAGAGCTATACTGACGGTCGATGAGGCAACAGCGGACGTTAACATATACATCGTTCCTGACGACGTCCAGGTGATTCCGCCACTCATTGGCTAGCCATTCACAGAACAGTCGCACGTCACGATCATTCGCAGAAAAGACACCCTCCGCATTTTCAAGGAGCGCGAGGAACCGGGAGAGGAAGGTGGAACCCTGCGAAACATCCGAATCCCAGATCTTGCGCCGCGCCGAGTGAGCCTCTGGGCGAAGGAGGCTGCGGTAATTCCTCCGAATTATGTGGGCTTTGTAACCCTCTATACCAGCGAGGAGTCAAGAGGAGACATCTTCGTTGAACGACAACACTGTGGAAAACTGGATCGGGATCACGGTATCATGAGTTGTGTTCTGAAGAAGAACTGCAACGAGAAGTACGTCCTGCTAGTGGCGAACGTGGCAAATCATGAGATCACGTTTAAAGAAGGAGAACGAGTCGTTCGAGCCGAGTGGCGCGACGAAGAGCATACCTTAGCAGAAGAGAGTGTGCGCTGAGACGGAAAACAACACTAGAAACTGAATGAGGCGACGGACCTCAATATCGGCGAATCCGTGACGCCAACGCAACGGGATTGAGTCGTCGGCCTGATCAACGAATACCGTGAGTGCTTTGCCACTTTGTCTGAAATCGGGAGCACTGATGTAGCCGAGGTGAAAATTGAGCTCACGAATGAAAACGCCTGTAATGTAGAGGCCTCATCGTCTTGCACACTCCGAGAGAGAGACTGTCCGAAGCATGATCGAGGAACTCAAGGAGGCAGGCGTTGTCCAAGATTCGAGCCCAGACTTCGCAAGCCCTATCCTACTGGTGGCGAAGAAGACAAGAGAGAATAGCTATGTGTTGACTTCCGAGCCCTCAACAAAATTGCCAAGAAGGACAGATATCCACTCCCGCTGATTGACGACCAGCTTGACAGGCTCCACGACAAACGGTTGTTCACTAGCCTCGATCTCGCATCTGGCTACTATCAGGTGCCCCTCTCCAAGGAAAGCCGAGAGAAGACCGGGTTTGTCACCCCGGAAGGACACTATGAATTCACCCGCATGCCTTTTGGCTTGGTCAATGTACCGAGCCTGTTCCGGCGCATGATCAGCACTGTGTTCGGCTCCCTCAGGAACACGAAAGTCATAGCTTACATGGACGGCCTATTAATCCCTTCGGATACATTTGAGGAGAGGCTGATCATTCTACGTGAGGTTCTCGAGCTTCTGAGGACCGCTGGTCTCACACTGAGCCTAAATAAATGCTGTTTCTTTCACGAGAAAATCACCTATTTGGGATACGAGATTTCGGCTTCGAGCATCAAACCCAACTGCCTCAAGTTAAAGGGCATCTTCGATTTCCCAGTGGGGACAAACGTCCATGACGTCCAACGATTCCTCGGCTAGTGCAGCTATTTCCGGCGCTTTGTGGCTGGGTTTGCCACGATATCAAAGCCACTCACCACGCTGCTTCGTAAAGGAGACGAATGGCACTGGACGACCGATCAAAAGGCTGCGTTCCGGAGGCTGCAGGATGAGTGAGCCTACGTTGGCACTCTACGTACACGGTGAAAAAACGGAGGTTCATACAGATGCTTGCAAGTTTAGCTTCGGAGGAGCATTGTTACAAGAACAAGCGGACGGGTTGATGCACCCGGTTATGTACGTCAGCCGCCGCACTACACAAGATGAAGAGCGATATCACTCTTATGAACTCGAGGGATTAGCAGTTGTGTGTACAGTTGAGAAGCTTCGGCCGTGCTTGTATGGGATCGAGTTCACTCTCGCCACGGATTTCAACTCCTTGCGAACCACGCTGTCGGAGAGAGACTAAGTGCCACATATAGGAAGGTGGTATCTGCGGCTGCAGGACTGCACGTTCGAAGTGGAACATTGACCGGGAGATAAGATGGCCCACGCCATCGCTCTCAGCAGGGCTCCTGTGTCGGAGCCTGAAGAAATGGATGTCGCAATCGGTGCCAGCGTTTTTGCTACAGAGCTACCCGGAGACGATTGGTTGGTGCTAGCTTAGCAGACAGATCTAACGTTGCAAGGAATCAAGCAAAGCCTAAAGAAACCCTCAAAGACGAAGGAGTCGCAGCGTATCGAGGAGGAGTACGCACTCTGAGAGGGAAAGCTTTTCAAGAGAGTCATCGATGACGGAGAAGAGCGCCTACAATTGATATCTGCCACGAGGAGCTCGCTGGCAGATTGTGCGACGATGTCACGACGATTTCGGACACTTCGCTCTCGACAATACCACAAGACCAGGATGCGTCGGTACGTGAGACGGCATCTTGCGTGCTGTCTGGAGTGCTTGTATCACAAGGTTTCGTCCGGGAAAACAAACAGGCAAGCTTCACAGCATCGAAAAAGCGGCCGTACCATTTGGCACTCTCCACGTGGACCATTTAGGCCCATTCGTTCGCAGCACGAGTGGCAAACATGCACATCATTGTGGCAGAAGACGGCTTTACGAAGTTCGTCAACCTTCGAGGAGTGAGGAACACATCGTCGGGCTACGGGAGGAATTTCCTCAAAGACCGGGTCGCCACTTTCGGTGCCCCGCGAAGGTTGATCACCAACCAGGGAACCGCGTACACCAGCCGTCAGTTCGTACAGTGCTGCAAGACTGTCAACGTCATCCACGTGAAAAATGTAACCGGCACGCCCCGAGCTAACGGGCAGGTCGAGAGATATAACAGAATTATAACACCCACCATTGCCAGCGTCTCAAAACGGAGCGATGGAAACGACTGGGACGAAACCCTAACTCAGGTCCACTGGGGTATCAACAACACGCTGAACCGAGCGACCAAAGCGACGCCCTTCAGCCTGCTTTTCAGCTTTTGCCCCCGAAACGTAACAGGCGATAAAGTTGACAGCGCGCTCGCGCACGAGCTCGACGCTACTGTACTCCGGGAAAAGGCAATAGAGGACATACGCTAAGACCAAGAAAAGCAGATGGAACATTAAAACAAGCAAACAGTAGCTGCGCCTGGCTACAAACCAGGAGATATGTTGTTGCTCCAGCGAGAGCCCGTCGCAATGGGAGAGTCACGGAAACTGCGTCCATTCAAAATATAGAGGCCCATACAATGTTGTGGAGAAGCTTCCCACGACAGGTATAAAGTGCAGGACCTCCCCGAGACTCAACGCTCACAGCGCTTCTACGAGGGGATAGCAGCTGTTGACAAGATGAAGCGTTTCATTCTCTGTGACGAGGGCAGCGATGACGACCAGTCGCCGGGCTCGGAGTGCAAAGAAGACACGCAAAATGCTACTTGAGATTCGGAGGATCATTTCGGGGACATATTCCGACAAGATTCCAACCGGGGGTGGTTGTGCAGTAGGAAGGCCGAGTGTTAGCGATCAGGAGATTTAAATCGGGAAAACAAGTCAAAAGCTGGTAGGTGGTTTCCGACCCCGGCTGCTTCCAGACAGAAGTTTCTATACGGTCCCCGGAGATTCCCCGAGCACCCAAGACAAGCCTCTCTGCCGTGAAACCCGAGCCGCGCGCGCAGGCCTGCAAGCAGAGCTTCGGAGGCGATCGCCCTCGCCCATGGTGAAGAACATTCCATCGAACGACGCTGAGCGAGACGTAGCACCACTTTAGAACCGTAACCTTTATATAATCCACCCATTTGTGTCTCGCTCAAAGTTTTAATTAAATAACCAGTTTAATCTATCCACATCGTAAGTTTTTCACCCTAAATGCTAACACGTATCAATCTGAAAAGATTTCATCGCATTCTTGCTACCTTTATTTGCTACCTTTATTTGGGGACCTCTTTCGTCAAGTCAGCCAAAGAGGAATTGGGTTATTAAATGTGTTTGAAGGCCAGATTGTATCGCGCTTTTTGTTCCTCAACGATCACGAACACCCTTTTATTCGTTCATTGATACAAAAAATATTTCCCCCATCTGCCATATTTTCTGGTTTCTTCCGCAAGTTTTGAGGAGATACGAAATATAGGCTTCCTGAAGCATGTAGTTGATACTTTGCCATTTCTTAGTGTTATATTTTCACTGGAATACTTGACGACTGTTGGCAGACGTAAACTTCATCGGCACTTGATTGATGCCTTGTTCCCGCCGGCAATGTAGAGGACGGTTTTCTCTAGAAGGTGACGATATTCTCTTCCGAGTGAAACGAACGTACATCCTATCATACATAAAAGCCTTCCTTTTTCAAGCTCCATGCAGCTGCGCTTCGTGTTGTAGAAGTTCGGCTGAGAGCAAAATGTATATATGTACGGTGGCCCAATGTTTTCCGATAATATCACGCGAAGCGTCGACCGCCGGGACGGCCAGCGCTGTGCCGCGGAGAAATGCGGCGTCACAGGAGAGACCCGGCAGGCGCGCGCACTAAGCTTTTTCCGTTGCCTGAGCGTCGTCTGCTAGAATATTCTGTTGACCGCACACAGCCCCTGTTCATTATCTGCTGGCATAGCCAACCGCCTTTGTACAAAGATCTGGAACAGCACTTGCTTGCATCGAGCATTTGCTTGCGCAAATGTTCGATGTGCCTGCAACTGAGTGCGAACGAATTGGTTTTGCTACACAGGCTCCCATCTAGAGCAGACAAAGTACCAGGAATTATCGCACGATTTGTGAGTCAGAGTACCCGTGATTTGTGGCTGGAGAATAGGCTAAAACTAAAGGGCAAGGACGGAAAGACGTATCTCACGGAAAACTTGACAAAGCACGACAAGAACTTGCTCTGGGCCACGAAACAATGGGCCAAAAATAATGGATTCAAGTTTGCCTGGCACAGGAATGGAAAAACGTTTGTTCGGAAAGAGGAGAGAACGAGCGCTATTCCTATCTCTACTGAGAATGACTTGCGTGGTGTTTCTTAGAATGATCACGGTCATGGTCGTGATTTGTTCTTTGTCAATTCATTTTTCATGGCCAGTGAAGACGTTGTACTCCCGCAAAATCTGAAACGTTATCTTGGTGAAGATTATATTTCATGCATGACATGTTTTCATTTAAATGTTCAGTCAGCGAAAAACAAAGCTGTCGATCTTGAGTTGCTTTTTGATCAATTTGGTTTTTCTTTTGAAACAATAATGCTTACAGAAACATGGTATATGAATGACAGTGATGTATTAAGATTGCCAATGTACCGATCATTCTATATTAATCGTACTGCGAAACGTGGTGGCGGTGTAGCCATTTTAACGAAAGATTCTCTTTGTGAGTTGGTAAGCGATTTCAGCTGTATTACACAGGATTACGAAATATTGTGTTTGCGTAGCAAGCAGAATGTTTTTGCTGTAGTATATCGACCCCCAAATGGTAACATTGAAGCCTTTTTTAAATTTTTCGAATGTTTTTTGGTATTCGTTAACCAGCAAAAGTATAATGTTGTTTGCGGTGGTGACTTTAATATTGATATGTGTACGGATACCACTATTACAAGAACATTAGACTTGATAATTTACACAAATAGCTGCGAAAATGTTATCACCAGACCCACAAGGATTACTTGCCACTCTGCAACATTAATAGACCTGTTTATCACAAACTTCTCTAACGATTGCTTAAAGGCTGGTGTCATCGGTTCTGATCTGAGCGACCACCTTCCAATATTTATTTCGGTTAAGAGTATTCAAAACAAAGTTAACAAAAAACAACGAACACTACTACAGAAAATAACTATAGATAAACTTGATAGTTTTAAAATTGCTGTTGCAAATACAAACTGGACCAGTGTATTAAATGAAGATACAGTCGATGGGGCTTACAACGCTTTCATAGATTTATTTGTGGATCTATACAAAATATACTTCCCCTTCAAATCAATTAAAACAACCAAACGCGTAAGAAAACCTTGGATAACGCCAGATTTATTATCCAAGATTCACACCAAAAATGTTTTGTACAGCCGATTTGCTAAATCGAGAGACGAGAAAGACCTCAAAATATTTAAAATGTACCGCAACGTCTTAACAAAAGAGTTAAAGCGTGCTAAAGAACGCTACCACTTCAAGGTGTTCAAGGCAGCAGAGGGACGTACGGACGTCACGTGGAAGGAGTTAAACTCTCTTTTAAATCGAAACCGTTCATCTATTTCGATTAATAAAATAGTGCGTAACGGTGTAGAACTAACCGGATGTTCTTTGGCGAACGCTTTTAACGAGCATTTTGTGAATATTGGAAGCGGGATTGATACTCTAAAGTCTTGTGTTTTTGATGATGATAGAAACAGCAGCTCGATTTTTTAGAACCGGTTGTAGAACCTGAAGTCATTAATGTGATCTTACAACTTAAGAATAGCGGAGCTTGTGACGTGGATGGTTTACAAATAAGGCCTGTTAAGTATGTTGTTCATTTATTAGCCGCAGTGCTAACGCATATATTTAATCTTTCTTTGGTTACTGGTGTTTTTCCTAAACGAATGCAAATAGCCAAAGTGTCAGTACTACACAAAAAGGGAGTGTAAATGATATGGGTAATTACAGACCAATTTCTATATTGCCAGTTTTCTCTAAAGCCCTTGAAAAGGTACTTCATACACGTCTAACTAATTTTTCAACTAAGCATAATTTGATAACTGCTTCGCAGTTTGGTTTTATAAAGCATAAATCTACCGAGGCTGCCCTCCTCGTCCAGAAAGAATTCATCTTGAAAAATCTTGAAGAAAAAAATTGTTCTTGGAATATTCATAGATTTCACGAAGGCTTTTGATTGTCTAAATCATGAAATTTTACTAGCAAAATTGGATATATATGGGATTCGAGGGCATGCTTTGCAGTTAGTGAAGTCTTATCTAGAGCATCGAATGCAACTAGTTTATATTGATGGATATTCGTCAAGTTTGAAACGTATTCTAACTGGTGTTCCCCAAGGAAGTATATTAGGTCCTTTTCTTTTCAATATTTACGTTAATGATATTGTGAATATTAACTCTGATGCAACATTTATCAACTATGCCGACGACACTAGTTTGCTTTTTCAGCTGAAAATGTCGATGTGCTATTTGACATGGCAAATCAGGCGTTATCTGCATTAGCAATTTGGAGTCGTATTAATTCCCTACAAATCAACGTCGATAAAACAAAAGCAGTGCTTTTTCGCCCAAAACATAAGGAAGTCACTATTACAAGAGATATCGTTTTGAACTCATCCAAAATAGAGGTTGTAAAATCTTTCAAGCTCTTAGGTGTCATTTTTACCGAGACTATGTCATGGGATAGTCATGTTAACTACCTTATTTCTAAGCTGTCACAAGTAGTAGGTGTGATAAACCGCCACCGGTACATGTTACCAGCAAGGGTAAAATTATTAATATATAATTCGTTATTTTACTCCCACCTAAATTATTGTAATTTAGTCTGGGGTACAACAACGTCGACAAATCTAGAAAACATATACTTGTTGCAAAAAAAAGCGTTAAGGGCTATAGAAGACGTTCCATTTGACTTCCACACAGCTAGTTTGTTTAAAAAGTTTCGCGTTATCAATATACACGCTCTCTTTAGCTACAGACTTGTCACAAGTCTAAGACTAGAACAAATTAGGGGTACGAACTTTTTGATAAACCTTGGACAGCTCTCTGAAAATATTCACGCGTATTCTACCCGTCGTGCAGAATATTGGAGGGTGGTCGCTGTGCCTTGTAGGCCGTCAAGGACTTGTCAAGCTGTGCCATACAGCTTTTTCCTTGATCGCCACCATCCACTTTCGATGGAAAGAAACGCATTATTATTATTATCACTACTGCTCAGGCGTGACATAAACCGCGCGTCATCTCAAGTTTAATTTCCTTTTTTTCATTTCATGTTTACGTTTACTTTTGTCAACACCAACAACATGAAAAATACGGTGACGCGACAAACTGAATGCAATGATGCATTAAACCACATATATACCGCAACCAAATGCTACCGGCTTCCAAAACCAATCCAGTACATTCACCCTGCCACGTGGCACCGTGCTTCCCATCGTAGTTGTACCCGACGGGGAAGACACGTGCCACACTGTTAGCGATGGACTGCCAAGATGGCTCGTAGCGTCGGCTGCGTTACAATACAAAGTGAAACGGAGTATAGACAGGGTTTCCGCTTGGTGTTTTGTATTATCAACTGCGTTGTTGCTGTCGTCATCTAGCCTATGTAGCCGGGTAGTCACACTTTTCTTTGACCTGCGGGCGCGCGCATATTTGTATGCCTCCTCGAGTGCCCAGAAAAACACGGGAACATGTTGTGAGAGTGTCGATGGGCGGCATGACGCAAAGGGATATAGCGACAACAGCCGGGGCTACACAGGCTAACGTCAATAGGATTGTGAACACATTCCAAGAGGAGGGGCGTATCGGCGATGCACTTCGACGTTGGACATTACAAGCGCCCTGCCCTCCTTTGCTACGGAGCAGGGGCTGTGTGCGGTCAACAAAATAGTCTAGCAGACGACGCTCCCACCAGAAAGGGCTTTGTGTCACGCGCTTAATCTCTCCCGTATCGCCGCACGCCTCCGCGGCACGGCGCTGGCCGTCCCGGCGGTCGACGCTCGCTCGATATTATTAAAAAATTGGGCCACTGTACCTTGGTCTTTGAACTGTCGTTTATGCAAGAGCCTGAAGCGACTGAGCATGCGTTTTTTTTTCGATGGGACGCTGTTTATTTATTTTGTTTTACATTTCGCAACGTATTTTAAGGAGAGTTCTTATATAAGCCCTACTGTTATTTGTTTTTCGACGGCTGATGCCGATGAGGCACCTTTTAATATGTTCATTATTTTGGGATTGTATAGTCTATGGAAAACGGGAATATCGAAGAGGCACGCCGAAAGAGATGCGAATATTGCGCAAGAAAATTTTCGACAAGTTATAAAACATGTTTAGAGTGTGTTGGCTACTAAGGAACCTGTTCCTGATTGAGCAGGTTTACTTGGCGTTCTCGTAAAAATGTGATATTTCTAATATATTAGCCAAATGTATTGTCTAAGTATTTTAGTGTGACTAGTGTTGTGTGGCTTTGCTACTTTTTCAAAAGAGAAAAAAAAGTGCTTTCCGTGGCTTATTCAGTAGCGTGTCTGGCCTCGCAAACGAAGAATCGGGGGTCGAGATCCCGCCTAACATTCTTCAATTTTTTATACTTAAAGGCAAATCAATTATTTCATGAAGTGAAATCACTTGAGACATGTGGCAACCTTTAATTCGCATTACATGTCATGTTTGAATCACTTTCATTCCACGCTTGACTTCACGTTTCACATGAGCGTTGTGGGTTGTTTGAAATTCCCGCGCGACGTTATGTGGCTGTGACATCATGACCCTATCGACCAATCCTGGATTTGAGCGCACGCCCCGCCCCGGACGCCGGCTTTTCTGCGACATGAGTTCCTTAACGCTTTCGCGTTAAAATTGCGGTGCACAACGAAGGACCTTGTACCCGTTCCAGTCACGCCTTCGTCGACTTAATTCTGCTCTCATTCAGGGTATTCCCCTCGTATCTAGATCATTTTGTTCCGTCATATCTATTGTTCTTGTCCTCAGCCCTCGAAACTCACGTGATATAATCTGGACATGCAGATATCTTACAGCAGGTAGTCTCCCTTCTTTGTGTTTATTTTTGTTTACTGGACAATGTCTGCAATACAGGCGTCGAAATATCCAGAAACGATTCTCGCATGCATGGGCTATTACTATGTAGGACAGAAAAGTTTGTTGATTGTTTTTTTATAATTATTGGGTGGTTTTTATCCTCCTTAGCTATAAGAGCTTTTAGATAACTGGCAGGGATCCCCTGTCTTGGGTGGAACTCCGCCAAAAATTAAAGCGCGTCATATTATCATATACAAAACACACTGCCTTTCGATGTCAATAAATTGCAGAAGGGAGCAAACAAATTGTTTGGGGCAAACAGGGTAGACACTTCGAATTACAGGGGGCACTAAGGACTCGTGGAAAGCCTTGATGAATCTGTAATCGCTATTTACACCCCGCGACCGGATGTAGTTGGCTGCATCTAGAAAGCCTTGTTGGCAAAGCGGCACGGTTTCACTGCCACGGATGGGTTGTTCTGATGGAAATGGTTGGAGGAGTGGACCTCGATGATTTTTTACTTTTTTCATAAAGGTGAGAATACGAGGCAGTAATAAAAAAAAAGTCGAGCTCAATGCTTTTGCACCAAGCAAAAAAAGTGTGGTTGAGGGCGCCTTTTCGCTTTTAGTTTTCTTATTTATAAACCAAGTATATATTTTGTGCGCGTGTTATTTGCTTGGGTGCGATGCCCTTGTATGGGGAAATAGAATGTAAGGCCAAGAGAGGCAGCTGGAGGTACGAAATTTGTTAAAATCAACTCGAAATGCTTTTTTTTTTTATAAGGGCAGGTGCATTTTTAGAAGAAATTGAATATTAATTTATGAGTGATAACCTGTGCAAATACGAAAAGAAACCCTCCCCATCGGGACGGCTTTCAGAACATGCATGAATGCAGAACTTTCCAGCAAACACGACAAATATTTAATAACATTCACTCACTGTTCATTTCCCCCGCCAAAATGCAACCTTATACGTAGCTACATGTCATAGACACGTTGTGAGCAATGTTATTAAAGGCAAATAGCTTATTTATGCAATAAAACCTTGTTTCCTCGAGCACTTGTGCAGGGAAAGTAGTTTCTAAAGTCGCACGCTCGTGTTTCGGACATACTACAATGCACAAAGAGCTCTGGTGATTGAGCATATGCATGTCCTGTTGCCCCCTAGCAACGTTGGTCGTTGGCACTTGCAAGCGAATGTGGTGAGAAAACGAACATCACAGCTCACGGGCGTAGTGATCTCTCTCTCGCGAAAATTCGATGTAAATATAACAGAACTCACCGGAGAATTATTAATCCGATTGGCCGTTCACCATGTCCCGTGTACTCGGGGTTACGGTCGTCGGTCCACCTCCAACACCGGACGTACGGAAACGGTTCCCTGTAGACAAGAAACACGACACGACTGGCATTCTGTCAGATCGACTCTACTAACTCGTGTGCGTCACACTACCGACAATACTTGGCTCGACTTTTTTGCGGCCCCGCTCTCCCACCTCGGGGCCTCCCTGCACTCCGTTTCGGTTATAACTTGGCAAGGAGCGAAAGTTTACGTTCTCCTCGAGCCAATCAGGTCGAAGGAGGGAAGCGGGTGTCAGCTCTCCGCCCAAGGACTGCATCCTCCAAATGTACGCTGTCACGTGGCCGCGATCCCTCGCCTCGATTGGGTCATCTCCGGGGCCGTATCCTTCGAAGTTCGCAGAGTTGCGGGGTAAGCGGAGCCTGGGAAATATGCACGAGGATGGCGGCCGTGAGAAGGGCGGGCGTCAAGGCCGCGGAGAGGGGGACCGGTGGAGGGGTTCTCGCTTTCTACGTTATCGAGGACAGGTTTACTTATAGTGCGACCTGCTGCCTCCAGTGCTCCTCGACGCAATCCGCGCGTTCTCTTACTAAATTGCATTAAAAGAACAGCGTTACGGCATACGGGTCTTCGGACTAAACGATTTCAAAACGAGGAAATTCTTGTCAGACATGTACAAGTTACTTAAAAAAAGTAATCAAGTTATGTTACTGAGTATTGACCTCAAAAGTAATTTGAGTAGAGTAGAAATTACTCAAATGAAAAGTAATTGAGAAAATTACTAATTACCGTAAAAATAGCGAATTACTTTTGAATTTACTTTGAAGTTACTTTTATATGTTTTATGGTAAAAAAAGTACATAGGTTTTGATCCGTTAGCGAAATTGTGCTAGCCAAATATGGATCGGGTTGTATTTTTGAAAGAAATGCTTCAATAGCTGGTTCTGCTTCTGCGTGCCTGATTGTTTTGTACTTTCTTGTTTGTTTGGTCAATGATGTACTGCAAATGTGCCATTTCTACCTTCAGGTATAGCACTGCCTGAGCTTGATTTTTGAGACAGTGTTTGCTTGTTTACAGTGTTGCGTAAAGTACATCTAAAAAGTACTTGACATAAAGTACAAAGTAAATTGGAGGTTATGTACTTCAAGTAACGTATTATAAATACAATATATTTCAAGGTAAAGTGCCAGTACTTTTAGTAGGTTCTTTCATGATGCCTTTTCATTCCCTATACATGTTTTTTTAACTGGTACGCATTGCTCCAGAGGTAATCGGAGGTGCATCAGTTTTTTCCGGAGATGGCAGCAAATATTGTGTAAAGTCAAGGCGCCACAAAGTAGTTGTTTTACTCTCGCTGACGAGCTATTTGACACAATCAACTTATAAGCCACTTATTTGTGTCGGTCTTATAGCCGTCGTTACTTCACTCAGAGAAACGACAAGATGGCGTCTTGAAAGAGCGCGTTTTCACACGACGAAACGCCATTTTTTGTTTTCAACTTTGTGGAATGTACATTGAAGTCGCGAGTTTTACTTTCCTCGGAAACTACAAGTATATGCCCAGAGAATGTACTTCAAGTAAGGTAGAAGTTTTCTAAACAGTAGTACTTTAAGTACTATGTACTTAGAGTACCCCCAACACTGCTTGTGTATTCTTTTTTTATATAAAAACGTGGGGAATTCCTAAGGTTTCTCGAACGATCTTCAAATCTTTCAAGATCTGCATATTCTATGTTTCGGGAGGAAAGGCAACGCAAACCTCCTCTAGTGGGCGAGAGTTTCTACGTTGGGGAGAAGCGAGAACCAGCCCTTTCTTCGAATGGGTCAGGTCTCCTTGAGCTTCGGGACACAAAAAAACGCCAGTCTTCGGCGCTAATCCCGCAGTTACTCGACATCTCATGCGCCGTGCCTGTTCGCTCCCCGCGCTTTGTAGCAGAGTTGTTGCAGAAGGGGGGCTCGGAAAAAGGTTGAGGGGTTTCAGACTCTTCAACCTATTTTCTCCCCCCCCCTTTTTTCCTGCGCCACATACTTAACCATCTTTGCAAATAGATGCTGATATTCCAACATCTTATCTCTTTTGTGGAGGAATGTTTGTTAATAGGCAAAACAACCTCTAAAATTCGAAAGTAATTTGTAATCTGAGCAAAGGTTACTAGAAAAGAAGGTATAAATTAAACTACTAATTACCGAAATAAAAATGTAATTGAAAGTTACTAAACTACTCAGAAAAGTAGTTAAACTACAGTAACTTGAGTAGAGTTGTTGAACTACGTACAAGTCTGATTCTTGTACACTCCTAGGCAAGCCCGTGCCTGTGCCTATCTCAAATACTCTACTCAAGATGCTGTATTTCAAATACTTTTTGAAGCATCTTGCTATCTTGCATATACTTTTGATCGAGAGTATTTGATACTGCATTTTAATTATATTTCTCAGTATCTTGTAGTCATTATCTCAAATACGTTTTTGACATTCCGCCATTTTTCGCGTTTTTCGGTATTACGTACCGTGGAGCGTGGCACGAGCAAACTTGAACATTCTTTTGAGCAACAAAATTCTGTTGCTAGCTCCAATAATCTACGATGACTCCGAGTGAGCCCATGCAAACGTCGCTTTTGTGCCGATTGTGGCTCATACTTCATCCCAAAGTTCGTACAATGAAGGTTTCCCTCTCTATTTCCAAAGACGCTTTTTTCCCCTGGAGTTTCTCCCAAAAATCCTGAAACGAAAGGGGTGGTTTTACGGATGTAAAGATAATCACAGTGAGGCGCAACGCAGAACGGGAAACGACCCACGACAACAATGCAGACTTTACTGTCAAGAAAATAAAAAAATAGATGACAATAAGAAGTAGACACAAAAAGACGACACTTGTTTTTGCTTGTTGTATATTTGATTTTGTTAGGGCAAAACGTCGAGGTTTCATTTGTTTCTTTTCTTTTTGTCGCCAGTTCGGCACTTATTTCTCTCTTAAACACTGTCTGTAAGCGAACATTGATAAGTAGAGAACAGGACAGGAAACTAGCTACGAGTAGGATGACCTCTCCAAATGCCAACAAGGCGTCTCCCAACGTTGAGTGCCTTTCTGAACGCAACTTACTTGGAGGAGGTGCGACGAGTGCCGTGGCTATTATCTGGGCTCTCTTTGTTATCCATTTACTCATTTCCGTATCCCAAGTTTATAGTGAACTCCCCATATAGGGAATATAGATTGTAGTTAAACCATGTGTC
>JAZHYW010038516.1:0-12764 GCA_037355805.1 Ixodes ricinus
ACGTGAACCCACAGGAGTATTCTTTCACATCCATCTATGAGTTACTAATTATTTGCCATCAATTTGGAAGTTATTACATAGAACCTACGGGAGTATTTTTCACACCCATCTGGGAGCTTTTACGTGGACATAGGAAACAAATATTTCATAACCACCTGTGAGATTTTACGTGAACCTACGGGATTATTCCTCCACGTCCATCTGAGAGTTTTTATGGATATTTCGAAGATAATTTTCTAGCTACTTTTAAAGGGTTTCTTCAAAGTCAGGCAGTGTGAAAGGAAATGCATAAACAAGCAGCATCATACACAAAATAAATATATTGCACATATTACGTACATTTTTTGCGCAAGCCTTGTTTGGCAAAGACCCATGTTGCCTGGGGCGCAAACTGGCTTATACCCTTGTCAGATGGGTCATTTAAACGGCCTTCAAAGAAAACGCCTTTACAGAATCTGCGAACAAACGCACGCCGATGGGCACTTGCAGAGGGGAGATCGCGATCTGATTCTCGGCTTCTTTGAAGGAGTTGGAGGTTGTCGAACTTATAGTTGGACATCTCAAGCCTATTCAGGACATCTCTAACTTGATAAAACTATTTAAAACACAAAGGAAACCGTTCCAAACAAATGTACTTGCACTGGTGTTTGCAGAAAGGTAGGCAAGCAGACGCAAGGGATTGTTTTCAAATCTAGAAGTTTATTACACACAGCCTGCTCCTTAGACAAGCACAAATGTTCAAGCGATCTGTGAATTCTGAAGAGGTACTATTAAGCTGTTGCACAACTGAGAAGATCGCAAATCAAACAAAAACTGAGGTAATCTTAGGGTAGTGTCTGTTCTCCCGACGGCCGGAAGAACATTTTCCCTGGAATTTTACTGGCAGTCGCCTCTCACTGGCAGTCCTGTGGCAATCAGTTCATCGTGCGACGTTTCATGAACAGATCATTTTACCGACACGCGATGTTACGTCGGCAGATCGTTTTATAGACGGCTCAGATTCGTTTTTTCTTCTGTAATGAGCCAGCTGAGATTAACATTCTTGTAATGAGCTGCCGCAGACTGTCGCCGCGAAGCGTAGTGAATGGGCGCGCCGGGGTCGGTGAACACGCGCCCAAATGATACACACGCGACGAATGTTTCAGCGTGAAGTTCGCCACATAAGTGTCGATGCATTTAAGTGCAAACGAAACGTGCGTCCATAAATCATGTGTTTACAAAACGTTGGCTATGAAATTTATTTTCACGAAATGCCGGGAAAAAAATGCTTTCAGGCAACCAATGGGAAACGATTGCCGGTAGAATTTCGGGGAAATTATCCTCCCGCTGCAGTGAGAATAGACTCTGCCGAATTCTAGAGGCAATCCGGAGGAGTACCCGTGGAAGACCGATCAATCTTCGCCACGAAGTATAGGTTGCAGTGTACTTACGATAACATTTTCGGACTTCAAAGATGTCATCCGAGATTTATGTCGACACTGGCGCTGCGCAACAAGCACACAACCACAAAAACGAGAAGGAAGGGCTCCGTGAATATTCAACACGATGTGGCATTAGATATCAGTTGCCAAACCGAAAATCAAACGCATCACAATAATTTCTTGGGATTCTTTGGAGAAATACCCTGTTTCCAATATACACGTACGATTTTTCGGGCGGCGGAAAAAGGCTCACCGTAAAGAAGCTCACCGGGGATAAACTCACCGGAGGAAAGCTGACCGGAAAATAGTCCGATGCGAAGAAAAGCTCACTGGCCTATTGACCGATGTGGAGAAAAAGCTCACATACGAATCTAAGAATTTGGCTTTCACTAAAGGGAGATACGTTCACTCAAGTTAAGCATGCTGGGATGCCTTATGCGTATGCGGTCATTCTACACTTCACTAGTAGAATATATTTTAATATATAAGTACATCCTGTGACACGTGAGGCGTTTCTCGAATAAAATGAAATAAATAATTTCAAAAGAATGCTAATAAAAAAAATTGGGTGAAATAAAATCAGTGCATAAGGCTGAAGCTTGAGTAGTTTCTGGATATCAATTTATGAAATGACCTTTTATACAGCTACAGTATACCGACACCGCGTTCCAGAATCTCCACATTTCACCATTTGTTTAAGAAGCAGTGTTTTCCTTTCTTACATTATTCGAACGGTAAATAAAAAAAGGTCGTACTTCCTCTATACCGACTCTGTCAAAATTAAATATGGTAACACTCACTCGAAATGGGTTGGCATAAAAGCGGAAAGAAGGCTACAGCCAGGGTGGAGAATGAAAATTATGATGTCTTTACGGGGATTCACCCGCTCGTCACTTAATGGGCAAAGATAGCAACACAAATCTGAGTTTAAGGAATGCACCAGAGTATTTATTCTTTTTGAGCCTCATTATGAAGATATATTGAAAGTCGTACAACCCTTGAATGTTCCTCTGAGAGCGCTGGAGAGATAATAAATTCCATAATTACGACCATCTTGAGTGTTTTTAGTGCGTTTTGAGGCAATTTCGAAATTCAAATTACTTCAAAGATAAAAGTGACAAAACGAATGGTAGTACGTACTGTACTAGAGGTTTCTTCTACCTTAATCTTAAGACTTAAGGGAGGATTAAATGTCTTGGTATTTGCGTATTTGCGTAAATAAATTTGACAGGGTGCTTTTCGATAGATTTATTTTCACTTGGTTCAACGAGATAGCGATACCAGCACCAAATGCCTACAAATTACCGAAGCCAGAGGACCTGCTGCTGTTGCTGTTTTCACCAGCTTGCATGGACGGCGACTGGCGGCACGAGTCCTTTGATTGACCCCGCAGATACCAGATTTAACATTTTGCCGGAGAATGGTCTGTGTGAGATTTATGTCTACTGCACTACACATAAGATAGAACCAATCAAAGGCGACTCATGAATGACGTAGCGATGCCATGGCAGTGTGCTGCAGCCTCTGGGAGACGTGCTTTTACTTTGAATGTTAGAATGACCGCGGCCGATGCCATGACCAATGCTTCTAATCCAGCGGTTAGAACGTGCCACATAACCTCGCGCTCCGCGATTCCCTAGTTCGCACCAAAGAGTTACACGCCCTCAGTTGAACCCAACGTTACTGGAACCACTCAGTTGGGAAACTACCATAGAGCCAGCTCTGAAAAAGTGGCACCGATCCGTACTCGATAACCAAGCTAATGGCGATCGCAACGCCGCCATTTCTCCCGTAGCGGCCACTCGAGGAACTGTACAGACTTCTATTTTGGCTTTGATCGGCTATTCTTGCGCCGAAACAGATACGGCGGATCGGGTTTCAGGGGTGACACCCCCTCTCCCAAGCGGACACGCCGGGAGTTACTACCGAAGTCAGGATGCGCCTAGGTAGGGACGCGCTACCTGAAATCACCGCTGAGATATGGTGGTATAAAAACAATATTAATTGTGCCGCAAAACCTTGCAAATTAAAGGTTTTAAAAACATCACGCCCCTTCATTTTGTACAAAACTTCAATAAAAGTTACCACAAAAAAGGTTTTCCATTTGTTTTTACGCAAAAGCACGCTTTCTAAAAGCTCAAGGTGACCACAGAAAAGACAAAGTATTAAGAGATGCGGTGTTGTCGTATTTAGCTCGGTCTCGGTGGACAGCAGCGGCCTGGGTTTCAACTGTGAGTTTGTTAACCATCCCAACTGAGTGTTCTAGTATCGTTGCTTAAAGGGGCGATGCAACAATTTTTGTACTTTGCGCAAATACCGCTTAAAACGGATCCCTGACGTTAATGACCTATGAAACACGCGTTCGTTTTTCACCCCACGCAATAGAAGTTCCAGAAAAAAATTAAAGAAAAAATGAAAGCCGTTTACAACTCCCTGTAATGCCGAATTGGAGCGCAGCTCTTGAGGGAGGGGGAAGGTGCGGGAGGGAGGGGGGGTTCACGTGACCTCGGGGGGGGGGTCACGTGACCTTGGGGTCACGTGACCTGGGGTGGTCACGTGACCTTGGGGGTCACGTGACCTCGGGGGGGTCACGTGACCTCGGGGGTCACGTGGCCTCGGGGGTCACGTGACCTGGGGGGTCACGTGACCTCGGGGGCCACGTGACCTGGGGGTCACGTGACCTTGGGATGACCTTGAGGTGACGCCGACGCCGACGCCAACGGCGATGTCGACGGCGACGCCGCTCAAGCCGGAAACGGGCGCCTAAGAGCTGCGCTCTAAAACGAGCACCGTTCACCCCTCAACTCGCAGCCAGAACCAGCGGCCACGGGATCTGGAGCCGATTATATGCCGCCAATGTTGATCATAGCCACGCGCTAGGGTTTGCAAAGCACAGGACACGCGCGGAGTTCCAGACATTGTTATGGCTCAGCTATTGTCGTCGTTGCAGCGATTGAACACGGGCCACTACCCGAATGCATGTCGAGGCATCGATTGTCGCGAGCCCAGGTCGAATGCGTACGCAGTCTTCGCGTCCATTGTGTGAGCAGCGTTTGAATATCGTCAAAGCGGGGATTGGGGGGGTATTTATACAGCGTGCAGTCGGTCAGCCGTTTGAACTTACGACGAGTCACTCGCTGTAGATGAGCAATTTAGCCAGTGCAGTACAAGCGCTAGCCTGGGGTCTTTACCGTGCACCACGCAGTAGTGATACACGACAGCACGCCGGTACGATGCTCATCCAGATGGAAGGGGGGGGGGGGATTGAACCCAGGACAAAGCTGGGATCGCAAAGCTCGATGACGCATTCCCGGGAATCGTACTGTTGCCATGGTCCCCACAGCTCCGTCATCAAATTTCGCGAAGGAGCCAAAGGCTGCTTCGGAAGGAAAGACTGAAAGAAAAGGTCCGCTTTCATCCTTTGAATTCCGCCGTGACGAAGGCGCTTCTTGGTCAGTGGTGTTGCGTTCGAGTATTCTTGCGTCCCACTAGTGCCAGGAAGCTGGTGTAAAGTAAGAAATATTCCTACCCAATGTCGTTGCACAGCCCCTTTAAGCCCCTTGATGTCTTTGTTGGTCATGAAGTGGCATCGAATCATCAAATACGCCAATGCAGGAGCCCGTGCCTGGCAGTGTTGCCATCTTCTTTTTTTTTTGCGCGCGCCGCTAAACTGAGATTAGGAAGTCACGTAACAGTCGCTAGATTCGCCAGGAAGTCGCTAAAATTATCGCTGAATTCCAAAAGCTTATTAAACCCTTTTAAAGTAAGTGAACCTCAAATAATCATATGTCAGGTATTTTGAAAGGTAAACTTACACTGCAAAACAACTAGGACGGTTTTTATTTGTAATTTTTTATTTGGGAAACGACTAGGCGGTCAGGGGCGGATTTAGAGGGGGGTCCGGATGTCCTAACCCCCCTCTTGATTTCTGCATGTGTAAACTTTAGGGCGTGAAACGAGGGAGGGGGAGGGGGAGGGGGAGGGGGTTCATAAACAAATCGTACGCTGACCCCCCCCCCCCCTCAGGAAATTCCTGCATCCGCCCCTCTAGGCGGTAAGTACGAAAGTACGAATAAGAAACGGGTACTTGTTAATTTTAACACGGAAATAATGACTTCTTTAAGAACACTTCAACGGAACAGTCTAGAAGAATAAGAGTTCTGCCTCGATGGTGACTGCACTCAAGTCAGATAAATCTGCCGATGTCGACATTTCGTTTCCAGATTTGTAGGCTTCAGCTGTGCCAATTCGCCGAACAACTTCTTCTGGAAGTTCGTAGTCAAAACACGTCTTTGCGTGCCTTTTGAGGCCAGCTCTTATAGACAAGTGTCTGCTCTGCTCCATGGGCGCCGCCATGTTTGTTTTTGCCGACGCCATGACACAGTAGGGGGCTGCGCTTTTTGCGAGACTCCGTTTTTTTAGAAACCTTCGCAGATATGGTAATGCAAGAACGTCTGAAATGCATAATCACGAAGCTCCAAGAAAAACTCCGATGCAACGAATCCTGTAAAAAGCAAAAATATTTTTTATGCGCAGCCCCTCTCTTCACGAGAGCCTGCGTTTGAGATTATTATTTCCCATTTTTATCGCTGGGGGCGAGGATTTCGGACACTGGTCTATAGTCAGGATGACGTTTGGCGGAGAGCACGTGGGTACGTGGGCGCGGGAGAGGTGGTGGTCTGCGGTGTTGGCAGTGTTGACATTTTTTTAAGCGCGCCGCTAAATTGAGCATATATCCAAAGCAAACTCGGCTAGGGAAGCAAAAGGGTATAGCCCGCGAGCATCTCTAAAATTGTTCAAAATAACAAGATTACGGTTGAACACCAAAGTCGCTAAAAAAAGTCGCTAGCCGCTAAATTAAAAAAAATCCGTCGCTAAATGTATAGAAAATCGCTAAATCTAGCGACAAAATCACCAATAAAACAACACTGCGTGCCTCGTGCGACACGTGAAAGCAAATCGCGACGCAGCACTAAAATGAGCGGTTATGGAGCGGTTCTGAAAGGAAATCGCGGTGCGGCTATCGCTCTTGGTCTTGTCGTACGTGTCTTCCGTGTTTGCCAACAGTGGTAGTCCGTACTTGTAAGAAACGCCAAGCGTGAATTCTACGGTGATCTCTTATGCAGTAGTCTGGATCACGGATCGGGAGCCCGTTGTTGGCACCCCCGGTGGCCATTACTTGACACGAGGCAGCACGCGCGAGTCTATGGGAGAAACACAGAAAAGTAGAAATATTGAAGTTTGTACACAGCGCTCAAAGGTGAGTATTTTATTATGTGCTGCGTTTATTTCATCGGGTGTTTGGTGATCAAATCGGTATTTGTTGCACGCTTATTAAAGAAATCAAACGTGCAAGAGCACCCACGGTGGAGGTGGCAAGCTTGTTCTTGTCGTGGAGTAAACAAAGAAATTTGCCGTCAATAAGACCACCCTTTGGAAAGCTCACATGTTTATGAAAGTCGAAAAATTTTCATGTTGACAGAGGATTTACGGGGGTGAGCGAATTCCGCATAGCAAATCCCTCAAGCTTGTCGTGTGCTAAACCTAAGTTATCGCAACCGCCACCGACTCCTCGGTAACTCTAAGTAACTCTTTTCTCATTGAGCTCCACTACATCTTTTCCCCAGCGGAGCCAATCTCGACCACAAAACATTTATTTATAAGAACTTGGGGAGATGTCAGTATTATTGTTTGTGCACAAGCTATTTGACAGGCTTTCCGAAAAGCAGCCAAAAAGTTTCAGTGCCGACAACAGCTAGCAAAATTGGGAAACGACACTTTTTTCTCGTTGTTCCCATAGATTCCCATGCACTACCTGGTGTCAAGTAATGGCTAAAGCAGCCCAAAAGTTTCAGTGCCGACAACAGCTTGCAAAATTGGGAAGCGACACTTTTTCTCGCTGTTCCCATAGAATCCCATGCATTACCTGGTGTCAAGTAATGGCTTCCGGTGGTGGCACTTGACCCTAAAAGACAAGCCGCGATATGCGATCCCGCCTACTACAATAGAGATCAGTGGATTTCCAACCAGGACCTTTAGCTCACTGCGCTTGTTTGGCTCCCTGGCTTCGATCAGCCGCTTCACGTCTCGATCATTTTCAGGCCCAACTTACGTTTGCAAGAAACATGCTTTTGGCACATCTCAGCGTCAGAGCTCAGGCCATGTTCCGCTTCGTCATCTAAAGCGTGTCCCCAAAACATTTAGATTGTTTTTAAAGCGGAGCTCTTAGGCGCCCGCTTCCAGGTTGAGGGTCGTCGTCGTCGGCGTCGGCGTAACCGCGCGTTGCATTATGGGGCGTTTCCCATAATAACGTCACACGTGACGTCACGTGTGACGTCACGAGAATGATGTCATGAGGGTAAAGGTTTCTCGCTAAATTTGGCGGGCAAATTTTAACCTCCTGACGTCACGCGTGATGTGTGAACGTCCCATAATGCAACACGCGGTTACGCCGAAGCCGACACCAACTGCGTTTCGCCCCTAAATCTAGCGGGAAATTTTCGCTTTTCCCGCTAAATTTAGCGGGAAAATGTTGGTAAATTTTTTGCTAAATATTGCGGGAAAAGCGAAAGTTTATCGCTTAATTTAGCAGTAAATTTAGCGAAAATTTCTCGCTAAATGGGGAGGGCGCAGGAGGGGAAGAGCGGAGGGTACAGAGCGGGAGCAACCGCATACCCTTTCCTCCGTACCCTCTCTTCCTCCATCCTCCACCTCAACAGCTGCGCTGTTCTTCGGCATTACGGATAATTAAAAACGTCTTTCTTTTTCTTTTTTTCTTTTTTGTCTTCTTCTTCTTTTTTTTTTTTTAGCCAAACAAGAAAACGCATTGCCGAATGCTTATCTCCACCCAATTATAGTTGTAACGTTCTGAACCAATCGCAACTGTTATAAGTGATTTTCTAAAAATTTTAATGGGAAAAAGGGCCCATTTTTACCCATTTTGGGTAATTGGCGCCATTCGGCACCATGTATTCGAGAGCTCCGTCGGCCGTCATTTACCAATTGAATTTTTTTAGAAAATCATTTATACTTTTGAAATAAGAAAAGGCCTAGTTCTGAAACTTTGTCATATGGTTCGATCCGCTAGCGCTACATTTGGGCCGAGAGGGAGCGTTGGGTAATGCATAGTTAATTTTCGCGCTGAAAAAAAAAACGCTCCACATTCTTTGGGACGCCTGGTACTTGTGTCGAAACGCCATGCAACTAACGCAAACGCCTTTGCATTCGCCGCATGAACTAAGGAGGGCGTTAATGGTTAACTTGACAACGGTGAATCTGGTAATCCTTACTCGGCTAGGATTCTACTGCGTCGCGTAGCTCACAAAATTAGGGTGCGTAAATTCGGCGGATTTGGAGGTGTACATGGCTTACACCGTGGACGTAGCGTCGCTGCTCCATGACGGTGGTCATTCCTACTTGTTCTTGCAAAAGAAAAAAAAAAGAGTGCGACGCCACAAACTTTAAGCTGCATAAGGATATGTGCTCAGTAGCAAGGCAACCACAATGGCAGCTGATTTGGCATCATGACAGGCCATAGAAGAGAGAAACAATGCGCTCGTGTCTTCGGCATCCCTCGCACTTATGGTAAAATAGAGCCTTAAATACATATAGTTTTCTGAGTTATGTCAAAAGATGCAATATCCTATGCGATCTGCAAACACACAAAAAAGACTGAGCGACTGAATAGGCGCAATAGCCAAGATGCATCATGCAAACGTTACAAGCCATCACAGTCAATCAATCACTGAGAAGATGTGATTTTCCGGTTTCGCCTTGAGCTTCGCGGAGCTCGTGCTCACGCGACGCAGGACTGGCTGGGATATAGTTTCTCTGGATTAGCTTGCTGCACCAGCCACGGGCACACCACTGCTCTTGAAAGTAAAAGGAAGGCTTGCGTCAGCGAGGCATTTCGCGTTGCTTTGCCCTGACTTCGTCATGCATGCACTGTCTCAGCCCCAATCTCTAGAGGGCAATGAAATGTCGATTTCGGCGGCACCCGGTGTCAAGCAAGGGCCACATGCCGGGCGCCGTTTTCTTGACACTACTTTTGCGGCTATGAAGCAGAGTCTTCTATAGAGAGTATTCACTGGACGCCATATATGTGTGTGCTGTTTAGAGCGCATTCTCAGAACGAGCTCACATCAATAGGCTCCTAAGACCAGCAGTCTTGATGGTGCGGAATGCACGTTGCAAAAGAACTGTGGAAGCTGGCCATCACCACGCGCTCAGTATTCGGGCACACAGCTATGGCCGCCAGTGAATACTCCCGATATGGGAGGCTATATGGCCAAAGCTATTGGGGCCCGTGCACTCGCTCAGCTTGAGCCGCGCCCAAAGGTGTGCAAATGTGCTCTTCACTTCTTTTAAATGCCGTAAAAAGCATGCTCGATTGGCTGGGCTTTTATTCTGGGATAGCTCGCAGCACTTGCTCACTGCATCGGCCCTGTAAATGAAAGAGAGGCGAGCGGCGTAAAGGCATTGCGCGTTTCAACGACATTACCAACCATGTTGAATAAACCTGAGACTGGGGCAGAAATGAACATGTAAGTCGAAGGAACAGAGAAGGACAGGACGACGTCTCAAACTCAGCTACCAGGTTTATTTAGTCCGCCTCTTTATATGACCCACGATCAGCCACCACCAACACAAAGGGGTAACCTCTAACCAGTTCAAACGCCAAACCCTCTAATACACAATGTAGTGTTATAAACGGCCTTCATGCCAATTCACAAATATAACTCTACAATCTCCTACAAAATTTAACAAAAGGATCAGTACCTATTCTATTATAATAAAGGTACACGAAAAAAACAATGACCACTCCACAAAAAAAACTTGATGCCCTCAACGAAGGGACGACACACACTGAACCTGGGACTGGACAAATGTGTTAATACACGCATTCCGTACTAAAATAATATATATATGTATATTTTAAAAGATTTTGGAATTTGTGCCGAACTGTAACGAAGCCTGACTTATGCAAATACCTATACATTTTATCCGCACCGTCTTCCTTACTCATCTGTTTGCATCATTCCTCTCCTTGTGAATGATCTCTGTTTCCGACCAAATCGCGGTGCAGTTACATTCGTGGACATGTTTAGCGATTTTTGAGTTCGGTGCACTGTTCTTCACGTTTCTTTTGTGTTCACTTAATCTGTCGTTAATGCATCGTGATGTCTGACCTACATACTTCAACACACATTCCAGTGGTATCTCCTACACAACACCATTCTCGCAATTTACCGATTTTTTCCGATGGTTCTTTTTGCAGTTATTCGCACCTGTTTGAAATTGCGTCAGTCTACTGAGTTTAAAATCCGAGCTAAAGACCGTGTCTACTCCAAACTTTTTCGCACATGCCTTCAATTTGAGAGAAATTTCATGAAAATATAGGATCACAGCAGATCTGGTCCTTTAACATTGTTCCGCTTGTCTCCTTCCTTTAATAACCATTTTCAATTTCCGTTTGATGAAACTGTCTTTATACCCTACACTGATCAACTTTTTATATCTGAAAGAATTAAAAAAAAAATTACAAAATGGGTTTTTGAGAAAACCGACTTCAAACTTTCAACGTTTGCTGTTTTTTACAACGTTTACGTGAAGGTAAAGGAGCGGCTAGTCAACAGATCATCATAATATTATTATATCTATAGTGGGCTTGCATTGGTTTTCTATTGAACTAAAGAAAGAAAATTTACCTTAAGTACGGACAAAGTAACAGAGTTTACCAAAAATCAACCTGATCGACGAGATTCACATTTTTTTTAGAAAACACTAAAGTTTCTAAAACTATTTGAATACAGCAAGGTATCTTTATAGTACCTATTAAATGAGAGAGAAAATATAAAAAGGTGGAGAAAAAAAAACACTAGCGCCAGCAGAGGGTGTCAAACACGCGACCTGCGACTGCAGGCAAAAATACTCGTTCATGCCAGTGCGGCTTCTACGCTTCGTAACTCGAGAACGAAAAATCTGGGGAACATGCGGTTTTGCACCCTGCTTCATTTGAGAAATGCCACCAAAACATATATTTTTTTCGTCAAAATTAAAAATGAGACGCTTTTAACCTGCCCAACTTTAGATAAAGCCACCCATATGCATATGTCGAACTGAGGTTTCCTTGTCATCTACAACCCTATTACTGAACCTGAAGACATCTCTGTTTTTTGCAGCCTAATCTTGATAGTCATGTCTGGTGCAAAACATGGTAAATCAACATTAATGCTTCAACACACAAAGTATTTTTTTTAATTCTAAAGCTGCTCTTTATGATGCAAGCTATTTACTGAACTCATGGCATTGTTAACACATCGAAAACTATCTTGGCTGAGCTCCTTTTATAACGTGTACTGTAAATTTGCCTCACTTATTTTTCGTTTATTGTCATCGTGCTTTTTACACTTATCTCGACCGTGTTATTATGCTCTCGAAATTGAAATATTACAATCACATAGTAGTCACCATAAATATCCCCCACTTTACTTTGCACCAGGTATATTCACTCATGGAGGCTATTACAACTGATTAAACCGCTAAATTTCACATCAAAGACTACACAAAAACACTGATGTTTGCAGTAGAACCAAACAAAACCTGATTACTTTTTTTGAATTCAGTCACATGTATATTAGCTATTTTAATAACTTGTACAACTCGGCTATCAAGCCGCTCGTGACAGTTGGTACCGTCGGTTGAACGTCAGTGCGCTGTATGTCGAACTGAAGTTTTGGGGTGTATTATATGTTAAAAGGGGTGTAAGAATATACACTTTTTTTGTGTATGGTGCAGTCTGTCGAAGCGCGCTGGACCACGCAGGTTTTCACTGGACTGCAAACACGGTCGTCCGGCGCTTCTTGGCGCGGCGTGAAGTGGCGCAGTGGCCGATGAACGCCGGTTTGCGCCGGCGACCATTGCGTTCGTTAACGTTGGAGTATAAATAGCCCTTTATGTCGGAGTTGTGTCGCCTCAGGATTTTGGAGCTGTCCTGTTTTGACAGGCCTTAAAACGGCGAATTCATTTCGCGAAACTCGTTTCATGAGTTAGGAGGGCGCCAGGAAAATGCATCCTGCGAAGGAGCCTTAAAACAACACACCACAGTTTCACTTCGCTCACGTCTGCCCGAACGGCGCGAAAAATATCTTGATTGTCGTCTGCTGCCTCATGGTCCCCTTTTTTGTGTTTTGTATTTTGTGATTGGTGTTTCGCCGGTGAAATGTTTGGTGTTCGCCGGCCGTCGGGATTTCGGACAAAAAACAATCCCAAGATCCTTTAGACACTTTATAATGGCCTCTCCTGTGAAGGGAAACCCATCCGCGCCAGCGCCGGGACTGGGTG
>JAZHYW010038517.1:0-25078 GCA_037355805.1 Ixodes ricinus
GTACGATGAGTCAGCATTATGCACAGTTGCCACGCAAATTTCTGCGTTTTGCAGTTCAACGTGTATTCTTTCGGACAACCATTTATCATTTATGTATAATATGATTCCTCCACCCCTCCTGCCTTCTCTGCATATATTGTATGAATGAAAGCCGGGTAGACTAAAAGATGCGCAAGATGCTTCGTCTGCGTTCACTTCAGTTAATATCAGTATATCTAAAAGATGAAGTCGGCCAGACAACAGCACCGTTAATTGATCGAAGTGCTTACAGATACTTCTTATATTTACATGCAATAAACTCAGCTTTATATTGATGTAGCCTCCCTCCGCCATTGACTTTTTTATATAAGTGTCCCACTCATGGAATGATTCGAAAGAAGACTCCATGATTAGCCAATTTTTGTGAGATCTCTTTCACTGTCAATCTGGATTGCGACCGCGCCCTCCTTCTGTCTTACAAATATCTTTCCATTCCTTACCCATGTAAACTTCCATGCTTTCTCCTTGGCGCATGTTTTAGTTGTCCACAACAAATTCTTTAGTGCACGGGTTAAGTTTTCGTTAATATAAATGTTCTCGCTCCGAAGAGTAGCCCGCTTCCTTGCCCAAAGGTCTCTTATGCGTCTCTCGGTGAATCTAACCAGGATAGGTGCTGGCCTACCTTCCTTCGCCTTTAGCCTATGGGCAGCTTCAATGTCTTTGGTTGTGAGTTGTGGCACGTCTAGCTTAGCTGCAATGTTGTTAATGACTTCCAACAGGTTTTCATTGGGCTGTTGATTTACGCCGTGAAGTTCAATGTTCTGCCGTCTGGAATACTGTTCCGCATTGTCGACGGCCTTTTTTAGTTCCCGGATTTCCTCGTCCCTTTGAGTTATTTTTTCTTCGAGTTTATGAACTTTCTGCTCTAGCTCTTTGATTGTTTTGTCTTGGCTGTCTAGTCGAGCAATTAGTTCTTCGTGCCTCGCTGACTGAGCATTCATGGATTCCTCAATGGCTTCGATGGTTTTCCTTGGTGTTCGAGCTTGGACAGCAACTCATCTCCTTTCCCAGTCTGGGACTCAAGAGATTTTTCGATTGCGTCCATCCTAATGAGAAGGGCAGTCAGTTTGCGATTGATGGATTCGTTTTGCTGCAGTACTTTGTCAAGGCTCCCCTCTTGAGAGTCCCGCCCCGACGCCCCCCTGATTCCTCAGGAGGCGCAGACTGGCGCTCTGCATGCAGTTTGCACGTGCCGCACCGCCACAGGGAAATGCTCTCAGGGGTCATTGTTTTCAGTGCATTTTTTGTTATTCCAGAGCATTTCCCCGTGTGGTAATGGTTTGTACATTCCGAACACTTTAAGCACACAGCGTCAGGTGCGACCGGTTTCATGCATGACAAGCAGTCGCCTCTCTCGTCCATTTTAACGAAACACGTACTGAGAAGTAGGCAGACCAGCGAAATGCGAACCCGCACACCCACAACAAAAAGAAGCTTCTCTGGATGCTGAAGGGAAAAGCCGAGAAAAGGAGATATCGGTTTGCCTGACAGCAAAATGGAAAAGTTTTTGCACGAAAAAAGCGGGGAGACCATATAATCAAGATAGAATGTGATGCAGGCCTTTATAGATCGTGTGATCAGCCTACGCGCTGCAGGGTGTGCCTTTGTTCATATCTGATCTTTGATCATGGAAACGCAATTTAGTTAAAACTATCGGCAAGTGTTTGTTTTTCATGACAAAGATATTTTTTTCATTTATTTATTTAAATGCACGAGTCTTGGCAATCAAAATATTTGGAATATTTGTATTTGAACTATTTATTTGATAACTTTGCGTTTAATAAAACTTGGTTTTTATGCAGAAATGACGAGTGTGAGGCTCTCGGGATGTAAATGTGAGAGAGTATACCAAGCATACAAAAAGGGTAGAGAAGTCGATCTTTCCTTTTTTGTTAATTTAGTTTATAAAGCTTTGTTTGAATACTCAATAATAAGTTAGGATTATAAAGCATTTGGCGTCAAATGCTGTTCCTTTAAAAATGCCTTAAATGTTGTTTTTGAAATGTCTTGAAGTTTCTTGGAGATAAGAAATGTACTCGAGGTGAGCATTGTTGTTGTTTTCTGCTTCATGTCGTCTTTTTAACCAACTATGACAGAACAAATATACTTTTCTATATCTGAACTAAATGACCACATGGGAAATGAGTACTCTAGTTCTCTTAAATGCATACAATTTGTGGGTCGCTCTACTAAACTGCTGCCCAATCGGTCCCTGCCTGGTCCGCCCTCCCAAGAAGTCACACGTGCAAGGATATGTTCAAAACGTTTTACTGTTCTCTGGTGGCGCCGTGTGCCTGGCCGTCGAGTCTCGCAGTCCGCCCAGTCGTCGTCCGGGTGTCGTTGCTGCCTGACCGTTCCTTGCCCGTGCCTTGCTCGGAACTCTCGTGGCGCTGCCACGAGCGCCGGGCCGCCGGCCACCGCTTCTGCCCCTCGCGCGCCGTCGTCCTCCTCGGCTTCGCTCACACTCCCCCCCTCTCCCCTCAAGGCCCGGTCTTCGGAGGGGCCCCGGGTGTTCACTTGTCTTGGCCGAGGAGTTGTTCCACCTCGGCCATGATGGCGTCGTCGGAAGTCGAGGGGGACGGAGGGGGCTGGTGGACGACACTGGCCCGATGGCTTGGGCCGGAAGAGATGGTGACGATCGATCTTGTGGGGGCCGTCGTGGTGGCGGGTTCGATGGCGGCGGCTGCGGCAGCCGGTGCGGACGGCACGGTTTTCGGGAGGCCGGGCTGGCTGGACGGAGGCCAAGGCAGCGGGAGCCAGGAGGTCCGGGCGGCTATGCCCTCGGGGTCTGGACCGCTGCCGCCACGTTGTTCGGGAGGGGCTGTGCCTCCAGCAGGTCGATATGGAGTCGACCTGCTTCGTGGGTCTCCAGGTGTATTATTGGGACCCCGCACAGCCAGCAGGTGTCAGGCGCTCCCAAGACCCGTGGCGCCGCCGGCTGCGTGTGGCCACGGAACGGGAGTGGGACTTGGTGGTCGGGTCTGGCGAGGCGTTGGTCTGGGTTGGTGCTTCCAACGCCGGCGGGAGACGAAATGGACCACCCCTCCTCCCTTCCTCCCACGCCGTCCACGTGGCCACGGTGTGACATGGGGGCCGACTCCAGGCAGGTCCCCCCGTCGTAGACGGACCCGGTCCGTTGTGCGGGGGTGCCGTCCCGGACGGCCCTGCCTGGTGCCGCGATGTTGCTGCGGACGGCCCTGCCTCGTGCCGCGATGTTGCTGCGGACGGCCCTGCCCCGTGCTGCGCAGGCCTGCCTGCTGCCGGGCTCGCGGTGCCTGCGGAGCCACAGGCGGCGTTGGCCCGCTCCGCCGTTCGGCCACCCTCGGTTTTGACGCCTCCCTGGGCGGCCGCCCTTAGGGTTTGGTCGACCGGACCAGTGGGTTCCAGCCGCCCCGGGGCCTGGTCCTTCCGGTGGGCCTCCTGGGTATGGCCCTCTGGGGCGGTTTCTCCAAGGAAGCATCCTGTGTAGAAAGAACACTGTCAGAACACCGGAAAATCATTACTTTCTGTGGCCGAATGTGGCGGCAGCGGTAGTTTTCATTAACTATCTTCCCCATCGTGACGGTAATACCCCTTCAAGTCCGCGATGTGAACTGGACCCGACTCCTCATTAGTATCACACCGAGTGAGCTTATAAGTAAGCCGTGACATTCGCGCCTTTACCTCATAGGGCCCTTCCCATCTATGAGCAAGCGATGCAAGCGAAACCGCTAGCTGCGTTACTCAGAGGGTGGGTTCTTCTCAGGACCAAGTCAGCAACTTTAAATTCCAAATGCCTATGGCTCTTGTCATACTGCGCCGCTTGCTCGATCCTTGCGGCATCGAGATTCTCTCTAGCATCGTGCAGCGCCCCAGACAAGCGCTTCATTAGCTGTTCCGCGTACCTAGAGAGCGGGCGTCCGGGTGTTCATTGGTTGCTCCGTAGAGGGCCGCCTACACTAGCGAGAAAACGCGCGTGGCACGCCGATCGCGACGAATGTCACGTGACAGCACAGGAGGCCTCGCGCACTCTTGAAAGCATTCGAGCGAACGCATGATTTCACGCGCCCAACCGATTTTGCGGAACGCGTTTTCAACGCGATCGGCGCGCCGCGCGCGTTTTCTCGCTGAGTGTGGGCGGCCCTTAACTCGTTCTCCAGCGGAGACGGTATCTCTTTACCCAGGTTCTGAAACGCTGGCGTGAAACCAGTCGATCTGTTCACGGTATTCCGAATGGCAAAAACTCATCTCAGCGATGGGCTCATCCCATTCTCGGTGTCTCTCCGTTAATGCACTCAGCATGCATTTGACATTCCGATAAACTCGTTCAGTGATATTGGCTTGGGAATGGCATGATGTTGTCCTCTTGTGCTTTATGTTCAGCGCCAAGCAGGAGTCCGCGAACACTTTACTAGTAAAATAACTAGCGCTATCATTAATGAGACACCTTGGACTGCCGAAGCGTAAGAAAGTATCCAGTAACTTTTCACAGATCCGCTCCGAGACCAGCTTCCTCAGTGGGAACAGCTCTGTCCACTTTGAGAAATAATCGGTAGTAACCAAAGGGTACTGGTTTCCCCGCGGACTTCTCGGCAGTGGGCCGATGATGTCGCACGCGACGATCTCCCATGGGTAGTGACTCTCCACAAACTGCACCGAGCCTGGAGTCTTCCCCCTCTGGGCTTCGCTTTCTGGCAGGCTGGACAGCTGCGGGCTTATCGGAGTGCGTCTTGCCTCATCCCCGGCCAGGTCGCGGCGCGGCATAACTTAGGAAAAGTCTTGCTGCCACTGCCATGACCTGCCAGAGCCGAGTCGTAGAAGTACCGGATAAACCTCTTCCGTAGCTTCCTGGGAATCACCACCCTGAAGGGAGATTCAGTACCCTCCGCTTCATCGATCGTTGGAATGTAGCGAAGCAATAAGCCGTCTTCGACCAGCAGATATGAATAAATTGATCATTAACTCTACCACCGGCCCTCCCGGTGTCAACCGAACTTTCCGCCAGTTTACCCAACACCCGCCGACAAAAACCACCTGCATTCTGGGCCTCGACAAGCTTTTTTTTGCTGTTCACTTTACCCCAAGCGACGATCCTTCGCTCCTTCCTGCCGCGCGCTAAGGTTGCTACGAGTGCCGGCTGTTTCACCTCCTCCCAACCGTCTGTGAGGGACCTCACCCCTGCATCCGGGGACATTCTCCTGTTCTCCCCGCGCTTCTCGTTACCCTCTGGTTGCGTCACATCCTCCCAACCACTATCTTGGGGCGCCCGAGAAAGCGCGTCCACGACCTTGTTGGTCGATCCCTTTCGGTACTCAACCGTGTACGAGTAGCGCTGCAAGGTTAGAACCCAGCGAGCCAGCCTTTCCGCGGCCTCTTTTAGCCGCTGAATCCAGGTAAGTGCTGCGTGATCAGTCTGAATAACGAAAGTCGTACCGTCTAAATCAGGGGTGCACAACTCAAAAATGACGCGGGCCAAAAATTGTTTATTGGAAACTGCGCGGGCCGCACCTAGTGTGACCACGTTACACCTTTTTGCTGCAGACAGGTTTTCAATATCCGGCATCATCGCACTGGTGACCGTCTTCAGCACATCTTGCAGTGTCATGATCGTCATAGAAGATCGAGGACGGTTCTTGTTGAAGGTCATCAGTGAGAACGTCTGCTCACAGACATACGTGCTCCCAAAAAGCGATGCAAGCTTTAATGCGTGGTCCACAAGGTTTCCGTACTTGCTCCTGCCAAGGCTTCTGTACAAGTCAAGCAGCTGAGACTCACGATGCATACTCTTCAGTTCTGGCGAGCACTGGAGGTCGATGAGTTCTAGCTGCAGCGCAGGACCTGTGTCTTCCGGTGCAACAGAAAACGGATCGCGGAACAAATCGTACTTACTCTTCTCACTTTCGAATGCGTTGAATCTTTGCTGGAACTCGGAAAGCAGGTACTCAACCTGTGGAGCGTACGTCGCAGCTACCGTCTTCCGATATTCGCCGGTGGGAAAGAGCTTCTGGCAGGTTGGAAAGTTAACTATGCTTCCACCCCCAAGCTGCAATTTGAAGTGGCGCAGCTTTCCTCGGAACGCGAAGATCGCGCTCACCATGTCCGAAATCAGATGGTCTTTTCCTAGCTATGTTAAGCGTGTTCAAGTGGCTTGAAATATCGGTGAGGAATGCCAGATCCCACGACCATCGTTCTTCCTCCAGCTCTGGTATGTGCTTCCCTTCCTCTTGCAAGAAAGCGATGATGTCGGCCTTCAGCGCGACGAAGCGACTCAGAACATTCCCACGGCTTAGCCAGCGAACTTCAGTGTTATACGGGATGTCCATGTGCTCACTCTCCATTTCTTTCAGGTACCCTTGAAATTTCCTGTGCCACAATCCCCGAGCACGTATAAAGTTGACAACCGAAGTCACGACCTTCATCACATGGTCAAACTTCATCACTTTGGCACAGAGTGCTTCCTGGTGAAGCACCACAGTGATATTGCTTCAGTTCTACACCACTGAACGCTTGAAGTAAGGCAACGGCTCCGTTTCTATTTCCCATCATGGCTGGGGCTCCATCGGTTGCAGACACCTGCGAGTTTTTCCCATGATAGCTTGAGCTTCTCGATGACGTCTTTGACCTCCTTGCTGATCTCTTCTCCCGTAGTCCGTCCGTGCATTGAGCAAAGCTCTGCCAGCTCCTGAGTCACTTCGAAGTTTGCGTTCACACCACGGATGAAAACAAGGAGCTGTGCTGTGTCTTTGATGTCTGTGCTCCCATCCAAAGCAAGAGAGTAGTAGACAAAATGACTGTAAGTCCTCTCCAGCTATTTCGGTAGGTCGTCGGCAATGTCATGCACACGTCGTTGTACTGTCATTCTTGATAGGCTCAGGTTTTCGAAAGACAACTTCTTGTCCGGGAACATCTCCTGACAAGCAATCATAAGACATTCCTTGATGAAGTCGCCATCAGTAAACGAACAACCTGAACGAGCGATTTGTCGAGATATCTGAAAAGACGCCCGCGTTGCTGATTCAGATCTGTTCTCTGCTTTCGTAAAAATGCTTTGCTCAGCTAGCAAATTCCGTTTTAAGTCCTCGGACTTTGTTTTTCTCTCCGAATCCGAAAAAGCGCTGAAGTCGCGGGCATGTTTGGTCTCGTAGTGGCGTCGAACGTTGTATTCTTTAGGAGCCGCGAAAGATTCTCGACACACAAGACATAGCACTTTGATGCGTTCTCAATGAAAAAAGTACCTCCATGTCCACTCCTGGGTTGAATTTCCGGCCCTCCTGGTCGATTTTCCTCTTCTTTGGAAGTGCACTCATATTCCAAGCGTGACACGACTAGCTTTTCTCTATCAGCAACAAGCTGTCGCTGATCATGTCCCAATAGGAGGAGAGGGCTGTAGCCTCCGTGGAGAGAGGGAGGAGGAAACGGGATGAAGGAAAAACTGGAACAAGGATAGGGAGGGACGCTGTTAGGGGCATAACAACGCACTTAATGGCTGTACGGGCTTTTGTATTGTTGTTTTCTGTGGGTCTAGTGGAGAGGAATATTTGAACTGAGGACGCGGAGTTTCCCCCGAAAAGAGGACTCTGAGAAAAGTAGGTCAACGGGTTCGAATGCTTTCTGCCAAGTCAACGGCCGCAGTGCATTGAATGACACGGTGAGCGGTTTCTGCGCTCAGCTGGGCCGCGGGCCGCGGGCCACACAGAAAGTGCCAGCGGGCCGTATGTTGTGCACCCCTGGTCTAAATGGAGGTCTAACTTCTTCAGATGTAACATGACGGCAAACCCCTCCTTTTCCGCCACGCTGTAGTTGCGTTCCGACGGTGTGAGCGTTCGACTAGCGAATGCCACAGGGCGTAACTGTCCATCATGCTCCTGCAGCAATATTGCCCCGACATCGCAGTCGCTCGCATCTGTCTGCACCACAAAATGCCGATTAAGATCTGGTAACCGAAGGCTAGCGGTGTTTGCTATTACCCTCGCGAGAGAAGAGAAGGCAGCTCCCTGCTCTGGACCCCAGACCCACCTCGAACCTTTCCGGAGCAGCAGATTCAATGGCCGCGCCAGCTCTGCGCACATCGGGATGCACTGCCAGTAAAACCTAACAATCCCCAGAAACTTTTGAAGGCTCTTTACATCGTGCGGTGGTGAATAATCCAGAATGGCCTTCAATTTATCATCCGTTCGGCTTCAAGGTACCGTTGTCTACGACAGAGCCTAAAAGATGTACCTTTGAGGTGGCCAGCTGCACTTTTCGGGGATTAATTGTTAGGCCGGCCTCACTCATTCGACTTAAGACGATCTCGAGATGGGTTAGGTGCTCCTTCGAACGACTTGAAGAATACGACAACATTATTCACGTAGGCCATAGCGAAGTTAAATTTCGCATCACCCAGCACGATGTGTTATGAGCCGTTGGAAACTCGACGGCGAGTTCGACAACCCAAACGGGACGGGTAGACTCAAATAACCCCCTGTAACAGGTGAATGCCGTCTTTTGGACATCGTCTGGCGCCAGCTGGATCTGGAGAAAACCTCCGCTACAATGACAGCGTGGTAAAAACTCTCGCGCCTCCAAGCGTATAGATTATAGACTCAATAGAGAGAAAAGGATACGCGTCCCTTCTAGTGACCTCATTAAGCTCTTCGCTAATCAACACAAAGGCGCGCGGTGCCGCCTTTCTTTGGCGCCGAAACTACAGGAAACGCCCAGGGACTCTGCGATGGCCGCACCGCCCCCGTCGTCCATCAACGCCTCGAGAGCCATGTCTAGGAGAGCCCGTTTGTATACGCTTAGTGGTCTAGGATTACACCCTCACGGCCTGGCCTCTCCTGTATCTATGCTATGTTGTAAAACAGTAGTAAGCCCCGGTCTCTCGGTAAACATAGCTGCGTGTTGGGACAAGGCGTTTGCTAGCATCCGCCGTTGGTCGGCGGGCCCATCGAAAGACGCAATTATCATTTCGACGTTCCCGGGCACGACTCGCGCAGCTAATACCTGCTCCTCATGTGACGCAGCGAGCGACCGTTCTATTCCCTGCACCAGAGATGATGGGGCAACGAAGGGAATAAGAGGGGAAAACGCACTATAGCGATACCCGTTGTTCCTCAAGTCCAGAATTATGCCCTCACGACAGACGAAGTCCTGCCCCAAAATAGCAGGAATTGACATACCGGGCAAGTAAACGAAACGTTGCCTCCTTCGTCTCGCCGTCATGGCTAGGTGAAGGCGCATCGCCTCTTGCGCTTCGGCCAATCCTGTCGCTAAACGCAGCGAAGTTACAAGTTCCCGCGCGCAAAGGTTCCAGTTACGGCAGTCCTCGTACAACAATATCGCCAATTAGAGAAAGAGTTGAACCGGTATCAATTAGTGCCGTATATTCTCTACCACCGATCTCTACCCGCACGTACGGGCCCTTCTCAGGTGTCGTGCTCTGGGCCCGACATGCCGACGGGGCCATCGCCACGCGGTCGCCGGCCACAATTTCCACCCTGTCGGCACACAGACGCCAGGCCTCGGCAGCGGCCGGCAACCTCGACTCAGAGGACCTGATTAGTGGCGCCGGCCTCTGGCGTTTCCCTGGAAACCCTGAGAACCAGACGCTACCCACGTGCAACACCGCCTGATGTGCCCAAGATGGTGACAGTTGTAACACCTGACTTGTGGCCGGTCGTTACGCGGAACCTATCTATCATTACCCTCACGCGACACTTCATTTGTGGCAGACCGCGGTGAGTCATGATTCCCGTGACTCTCGTGACCAGTCGCGCCTCCGGGGTGGGTAACCGCCACGCCACCCCTACGGGTCTGCACTCGGGCCGAGTTTGCGTTGGCTGCCCTGCGCCTTTGCTCGTAAGCGAAGGGGTCCAAAGCCGGGGCGTTATGGCTACCCCGTGACCGTGCTTTGCAACGGCCGTATATGCCGTGTGCGACTCGATGATGAGTGTCTGCGGCGTGTCCTGCCCACGCGCATCTTGGCTCTAGGGACTCCTCGGCCCTCGAAGGGGGATGGTACAGCAGGTCAGCGAGCAAGCCCGCTTGGACCGTTCGCGCCTCTCTGGCAAGTACCTCCAGACCCGTGAAATCCCGTCCGCGCAGGTAGGCTTTAAATCTAGGGTAACATTGGCCGTATCGCTCTAGCTACCTTCTCTGCATCAGACGCGGATGGATCGGCCTTTGAGTGGAGCTCCGAAGCGCGCGAACATATTCCACGAGGCTCTCGTCGGGGTGCTGAGTGCGATTAGCTAGCTGGTTCCTAATCCGCATCTCATAATCATGGGGCAACAATTCCTCCCTCGAACCGCGTCTGGAAGTCCGCCATCGATAGAAACGGTCGTTGCAACCGTCTCCAACGTGACGCGTCGCCCGTTAACGCGATCGGCACCATCTGCACCAAGACCGTTTCGTCTGATGCTCCCACCGCGGCTACATATGCGTCCAAGTCGATTTTCCGTCGGAGTATCCCGCATAGGTCGGCGTCGGTACGGACAACCACGGTCGGGGCAGAGACGTAGGCGCGGCACTCGCGACTCCTGGAGCCGTCGCGATTCGTCGAGAGAACGTTTCCATCATTGCCGTCATGGCGCGCATAAACTCGCCGATGTCTGCCGTGCCTGCAGCTGGAGCTGGTGGTAAAATTCCAGCATCTTGAGATGCCGGCGGACTAGCGCCTTCTCCGGCACCCGCAACGTCAGACAGTTCCTGAGCTCCGCTCTCAGATGAGTCGTCCTAGTCCCTATTGAAGGCCGACTCGTCTTGGCGGGCAACTTTAGCGTTTACCGAATCTACACCACGCTGAACGCTCAATAGATCTCTGTGACTCCCCAGAACGAACGGAAGAGGCAGCAGACCAATCTGGCCCCACGTTGGATGCGCCAATTGCGTGGGTCTCTCTATCAAATTGCTGCTCCAATCGGTCCCCGCCTCGTCCGCCCTTCCAAGAAGTCACACGTGCAAGGATAGGTTCAAAAACGTTTTACTGTTCGTGGCGCTGTGTTGCCCGGCCGTTAGTCTCGGAGCCGCCCAATCGTCCCGGTGTCGCTTGCTGCTGCCATCCTTGCCGTGTCTCGCTCCGAACTCCTCGTGGCGCCGTCACGAGCGCCGGGTCGCCGGCCACCGCTTCTGCCCCCTCGCGTGCCGTCGTCCTCCTCGGCTTCCTCACAAATTAAACATTCGGTCTGCCAGAAACAAAACTGCAAAGCTTGGTTTCTTTTTGTGAATTTTGTTATTTTTTGTTTTTATGTTTTTATGTTCTCAAAAACAAGGTATTCGGATAAAAACGATGTTTCTAGAGTACCAATGCATAACAGCTACTTTTTAAACAGATCAACTGGGCGCGAGGAGGTGCCTATTTAATGTTCAGAAGAAATAAGCAAGGTGAATTGTTACCAGGATACTTATGGGTTACTAAAGACTATAACGTGCTGTCCCTAGCTGTGGATAACATTATTGTCTCGGTGTTTTATAGTACCGCCAAATGAAAATCTAGTTTACTTTTTTTTTCTTCTCTAGAGCATTATTTTAGATTTGCTACGGAAAATCAATATAGAAATATTTTGGGTGGAGATTTCAACTTGAACATGCTTCTTGGCACCACAAGCAAAAGGCAGATGGATTTGTTAATTAACATTAGTGGTTGTACCAATTTCATAAAATCACCCATAAGAATTATTGTTGCCTCTTCAGCCCTCCTTGATTTGTTTATTACAAATTTTGACATAATCTGCATAAAATCGGAGATCTTAAGTACAAATAAAAGCGACCATCGGGGCATGTTTATATGTATAAAAAAGGAAATAGCTAAAACTACAAAGAAGCGATTTGGTGCACCTTTTTTATAATATTACAGGGAATAGCCTTTTGAATTTAGATACAAACTATTGGAGATAGACTGGACCCAGGTATATAGAAAAGTAGTCGCGAACGAAGCATATAACGTGTTTGTGAACCAACTTAAGGAAATGTACACAACGTGCTTTCCATACAGATATATGTCGAAAAAAGAAATCGCAAACCATAAATAATCTCAAAACTTTAGTTTGAAATAAATAGAAAAAATGTTTTGTACAAGATATTCGTAAACACTAAGGATCCTGAGCATCTTAAAGCATTTAAATCATACCGTCACATACTTACAAGGGAATTAAGAAGTGCTGGGGCTACACTCTAAAAAAGCCCGTGCGTCTACTTTCCCGCACAACACATCGGAGAGCCAATCACAGCAACCTACGGAGGCAGCTCAGTGAATGACGATCGCAAAACATATGTTTTGACCAAAAACGTAGTCTGAGTTGTGACATTAAGCAATGCAAACGTGACGTTATGCATTGCTTAATGTCACAACTCAGACTGCGTTTTTGGGTCTAAACATACGTTTCGGCATCGTTGTTCGCTGAGCTGCCTCTGTAAGTTGCGATGATTGGCTCTCCGAGTGTTGTGCCGGAAAGAAGACGCACGGGCTTTTTTAGAGTGTAGGTACTTCAATAACAACTTTGAGTCCACAGCAATGCGAACAGGCGTCACGTGGAAACAGCTTAAAAATTTTCTGAACAGTTCGCATGAAATAACACAAATTGGAGAAAAACTCCCTGCATAATGTAGAACTTACAGAAACATTTATAGCAAATGCTTTTAAAGGTCACTTTGTCAATTTGGCAAGAGATAATCCAGGCGAAAACGCTTGCGCGTATATTGAACATAAAAATGAAAGTTTGATCTTTCTTGAGGCAGTTTTAAGTATGAAGACGATGCACACACTTTTGTCTTTTAAAAATATTACAAGCTATGAGGCATATTATATGCAGGTAGATCCGATAAAATATTTAATAGATATCGTCTCACCCTGTCTGACCTACATTTTAATCTCCGTTTCCAGCTCTGGGTGTTTCCAAAAAAATATGCAGATAGCTAAGGTCAGCGTTTTGTATAAAGAAGGTAACAAGAACCACATGAAAAACTACAGGCCTATTTCTAGCATACTGGTGTTTTCGAAAGGCTTCGAAAATGACATTGCTTTCACGTATGGTGAAGTTCTCAGATAAGCACAGTATAATTAATTCGTTGCAGTTTGGTTTCCGAAAAGGCTGGTCTACAGAGCTTGTCCTTTTAGATAAAAAAATATTTTGTGCAACTTTGAGCAGGAAAAACGACCTTTGGAATATTTATTGATTTTAGCAAAGTGTTCGATCGTCTAAATCATAATCTGGTAATAACAAAACTAGAAACATATGGTTTTCTTGGACAAGTATCACCTCTAATTGCATCATATCTTTCACATCGGAAGCAATACATGCATATAAATGGCTATTCTTCTAATATAAACCAATTGAATCTGGAGTCTCCCAAGGAAGTATTCTGGGCATTTTCTTTAAATTTAAATGTCAATGATATGGTGAACTTAACTGAATATATAAAATATGTGATTTACGCTGACGATACTAGCTTACTATTTGCAGGTGATAACTGTAATGAACTAATAAAAATGAGCAAATTCAGCTCACAAAGACCTTGCTAAGTGGTGTAGCTGTAATGTTCTAAAAATCAATGAAAATAAAATTAAAGCGGTTTTATTTCACCCAAAAACCAGAATGTTACCTTTTACTTGTGATATCGTCTTATATTCGACTAAAATTGAAGTCCTCCCTAGATTTAAGACTCTTGGTGTTGTGCTTACGGATGAAATGCGAGGGGACAATCATATTAATTATATTTTTGCTTAACAGATCGCGTGTCATTGACTTGATATATCAACACAGCAATCTCTCGACAACAATTTGTAGTCTTTTAGTCTATAACTCTTCATTTTTCTCTCATATAAAGTACTGCCACCTAGGTTGCGGTAATATAGAACAAGTACAAACTTCACAGAAAAGAAAAAAATGCTAAGAAACATTTTTAATGTCTTGTACGACCACTCTTTGGAACCCCTCGTTAAAATTTATAATTGATCAATGTTGATAGTATATATAAATATCGTTTATGTGTGTGATATATATCTGAAGTACAAAAAATATTTTTAATATAATTGATATGGCTTCTCTTGCTCCAAAAAAGCCAGAGTTACCCTACTCGAAGCTTAGGAAATTGCAAGTTGCCTAAACTTAGAACGACCACATGCTGAGCAAATGTTATCTAATACGCTTCCAAACTTACTCAATTTAGTTTAATTCACAACTATTGATGCTATTACATCATCGAGAAAAGATAATCAAGAATTGTTTTCCAGTTGGGTTTTGTAGTAGTATTTGTCAGAAATTTGAGATGTATAATCCTTTGCTTTTCAGATTATATTTCTAAATTTATATATACACTCATCAAAGTCTTCAGGTCAGATACCCGCAAAACACTCAAAAAATCAATCTCTGCGATCAACGAAATCGGCTCAGCGAATGATGAGGCTGGAACACCCGTTTAGACCTCACAATTTTGAGGTCTAAATGTATGTTTCGCCTCATCATTCGCTCACCTGATTTCGTGACTCCAAGGAACTGGCTCTGAGTGTTTGCGGAGTAGAAATGCTGCCTGAGGCATTTTTAGAGTGTAGTATATATAGAGGGTGTTTCACGAAAGTTGGACAAGTTCGATATTGCGAAAGCTACGCGTCGCACCAAAAAGGCTTGTGTCGTTTTGGTCCCGGGCCAGGGCACTATTCAGAAAAATTATTGAAGTCCGAGATAATTATATTGTTATTTATTTTTTCGTAATTAATCTCTTTTAATATTGGGTTTAAGGGCATGGTTCATTCGATTCATTCATTCATTCATTCATTTATTTCACCTCGAGGGCCCTTTAAGGGCATTACATAAGGGGGGGGGCGTAATCAGAATATAAACAATATAGAAGCCAAAACACATACATAATACAATCGGGGAACTCGAAGAAATTATACAAAATTGAAGCTAATGACAAGAAAGGTGTAGTTTTACTGCAGATGAGAAATCAGCAGGGTCGAAGATGGTGACGATAGAGAATGGGAGATCATCTCCACTCGCTGATGGCTTGAGGAATAAATGACCGATTGAAAGCGTTAGTAGAGCCAGAAATGCGTTTGATGGTGCAGACGTTGTTGAGGCGAGAAGATGTTCGGTCGGGGGTAACAACAAAGTGGTTTTGAGGTCGGGAACGTGGTAGTAGATTCTATGAATAAGACACAGCTAGAGAGACTTTCCTGCGAAGCTGGAAAGAGGACATGGTTAGCTGAGTTTTAGCGCTGATACACTGAAAGAAAAGTCATAAGTGGATGAAAACGAAGCGAGCAGCTCTGTCTGAACTGCCTCAGCCTTTGGTGCGTCGCGCGATGACAGCGCAGCAGAGGTTGGATGCACTACCTCTCCACGGGGCGCGGTGCTGCCGGGGCCGAGATGCGCTCCGATAACAAACCTAAACTTAAAAACCCGTCGAATTTGGACTGTTTTTCAGAAAGCCGTAAAATGCTGCGTAGCCTTCTATCGTTCTGCAATTTGTTGATTCAGTGTTTTGTGATGATGCTGGGCGCATTTTCTAATTGAAGCCATGCCCTTAAACACAATATTAAAAAAAGTTAATTACGCAAAAATAATTAACGATCTAATTATCTTGGACCTTAATAATGTTCCTAAATAGGCCCCTGCCCAGGGACCAAAAATACATAAGCCTTTTTTGTTTGCGACGCTGAGGTTTCGCATTATCGAATTTGTCCAGGTGTCGTGAAACACCCTGTATATATGATGTTTTGTGTCTATGTATGCTTTGCTAAGCGCACCCTAGATGTATATATGTATCATGTGTTACTGGAAAACGTGAATATTGCAGCCTGGAGTACTTTTTGAATACTATTGTAACTTGTTTATTTTTCTTGTGGCACTGTTGTTTGTGTAAGATGGGGGCCGGGAACTTGTCAAGCTGCACGATGAAGATTTTTTCCTCGGTCTCCTTTCATTATTGTTTGTTGGAAAAATTAACAGTTATATTACTATTATTATTACAAAGAAAGAGGGTACAAAACTGCACGTTAGAAGGCCTTAGTGGAAGATCTGCATAGGGGCGCTCATTGTTAATTCTATACATCGCACGGTAGGACTCTTTCGATGCAGAGCGGCTTGAAGTTTTTTTTTTTCTTCTGCGTTTATTCACAGTCGTTGACTGTGAGGGCGATCGAACAAAACTGGAAAGGTCGAAATATTTGTCCGAGCGAGGAGTATAATGCGAAACTCGGCTCGAAAACAGATGTAATAACAAAACTAGAAACATATGGTTTTCTTGGACAAGTATCAACCTCTAATAGCATCATATCTTTCACATCGTAAGCAATACATCCATATAAATGGCTATTCTTCTAATATAAACCAATTGAATGTGGAGTTCCCCAAGAAAGTATTCTAGGTATTTTTTCTTTAAATTTAAATATCAATGTTATGGTGAACTTAGATGAATACATAAAATATGTAATTTACGCTGACGATACCAGTTTACTATTTCCAGGTGATAACTGTAATGAACTAATAAATAGCGCAAATTAAACTCATAAAGACCTTGCTAAATGGTGTAGCTGTAATGTTCTAAAAATCAATGCAAATAAAATCAAAGCGGTTTTATTTAACCCAAAAAACCAGAATGTTACCTTTACTTGTGATATGGTTTTATATTCGACTAAAATTGAAGTCCTCGCTAGATTTAAGACTCTTGGTGTTGTGTTCACGGATGAAATGCGATGGGACAATCATATTAATTATATTTTTGCTTAAAATATCGCGTGTCATTGGCTTGATGTATCGACACAGCAATCTTTCGACAATAAGTTTCAGTCTTTTAGTCTATAACTCTTTATTTTTCTCTCATATAAAGTACTGCCACCTAGTTTGGGGTAATATAGAACAAGTACAAACTTAACAGAAAGAAAAAATGCTAAGAAACATTTTTAATGTCTTGTACGACCACCTTTGGAACCCCTCTTTAAAAGTTTATAAATTGATCAATGTTGATAGTATATATAAATATCGTTTGTGTGTGTGATATAAATCTGAAGTACAAAAAAATATTCTTAATCTAATTGATATGCCTTCTCTTGCTCCAAAAGAGTCAACTTACCCTACTCGAAGTTTAGAAAATTGGAAGTTGCCTAAACTTAGAACGACCCATGCTGAGCAAATGTTATATAATACGCTTCCAAACTTACTCAATTTGCTTAGCTTCACAAACATATTGATGCTATTACGTCATCGAGAAAAGATATTCAAGAATTGTTTTCCAGTGTGGTTCTGTAGTAGTATTTTTTAGAAATTTGAGATGTATTGTGATAATGATGCTAGCGGTACCACATCCGTGGCGCGAGAATAAAGACAAGAAGTGTTCTGGCATCTTGAGCTGCCTGCACACGCTGAGAACGATGGTGTTCATTCCTTCCTGCCCCGATTTACTCGGGAAAGCTTATAACATGTATAATCCTTTGTATTTTCAGATTATATTTCCAAATGTATATATACACTCTAGGAAATGGCTGCGGGTCTACTTACCCGCAAAACACTCAAAAAGCCAATCTCTGGGATTCACGAAATCAGCTCAGCGAATGATGAGGCGGAACACCCGTTTAGACTCTCAAAATTAAGTCTGCGCTGTTAGGCATTGCGCACATGTAAGCATGACGCTTTGCATTGCGTAATGCCACAGCTCAGACTTATTTTGAGTCTAAATGATGTTTCACCTCAACATTCGCTCACCTGATTCGTGACTCCCAGAATCGACTCTTTGAGTGTTTTGTGGTGAGCGCGCAGGCATTTTTTAGAGTGTAGTATATATACCTATATATATGATGTTTTGTGTCTATGTATGCTTTTCTAAGCGCACCCTAGATGTATATATGTATCATGTGTTACTTCGGAAAACGTGAATATTGCCGCCTGATTACTTTTTGAATACTATTGTGACTTGTTTATTTTTTCTTGTGCCACTGCTGTTTGTGTAGAGAGGGGGCCGGGGACTCGTCAAGCTGCACGAAGTTGTTCATCGGTCTCCCTCCATCATTGTTTGATGGAAAAATAAACTTAGTATTATTATTATTACAAATAAAGAGGGTGCATAAACAACACGTTAGAAGGCCTTAGTGGAAGAACTGCATAGGGCGCCCATTTGTTAATTCTATACATCGCACGGTAGAGCTCTTTCGATGCAGCGCGGCTTGAATTGTTCTTTGTTTTTTTTCTCTGCCTCTATTCACAGTCGTTGACCGTGAGGCAGAACAAAACTGGAAAGGTCAAAATATTTCTCCGTGCGAGAGTATACTGCGAAACTCGGCTCGAAAACAGATGTTCACTCGTTCTTTCGGCGAGTGGAGAGGGTGAATGCTTCTTGATACCTAGAAGAAAACAGAGTCGTTACCCGTCAACCATCTGCAGTGGTTGGAGCCGGCGGATGTTTGGCTGGCGAAACACTATGAAAGTATTTTCTTAATTCCGTTGCTGGAAAAGTACAGCACGGGCGGGAACATTTTTTGCTCGTTTTCTTCTTCCCCAATCCCAAGTCCTTGACCGTCACGCACTCAAAACAACAAGCTCAGAGCCTGCGTATATTCATAGTGAAGAGAGTGTATTAGAAAATTCACGAGTGAAAGATAGCGTTCTAAGATGTTACACAGAGCCAATGGGTGTTAGTGTTCCCAGAGCACAGATTCCCATAGCGTCCGTTTGATCGGCGGTATTGATCCAATCGAGCGTTCCGGTTGGCGGATGTCGGTATTGGATGGCGGCCATATTGAAGCTCGGAGAAAAATTAACGAAGAAACATATGTAAAGCGTACATGCACATGAGCATTGCACAGGCGGTGAAGTACCATACTCCGTTTCACCATAGGTCAGAGTCCAGTCGAAGGCTCGACGACGTACACACGTAGACACACATCCTATACACTCCGTTTGCTTAAGTCCGTCCGCAGCCGACGCTGTTTCCTCGTCAGATCATCCCATGATGGTCCGGGTCTTATTTTTTTATATGTTATGTAAAAATATATATGTTAAAGCCACGTTCTTGGGAGGAGCATTCAGCTATATGCGAACGCCGTAGCTAATTTTCTTCCGGATATATAAAATTTCGAAGCTCGAGGCGTGGAGATTGCCAAGGTTTCGCTTATGGTACCTTGTGCATAGCCATCAATTTCACACTGAAGCATGCACGCAGTAATAATTTTTTCTCCTTATTTTATGAAAGGTTTACGACATGTACACAGAATATTAAAAATTACAATAAAAGATTTCTATGCAAAAAGGTTACGAAACACGTCAAATAAACTACTTTTAGAGACACATTCACAAATTATTTATCAGCGAACTACTTTATATAAAACGACGCAAAATATATCAAAATGATTATCTTTAAATACATTTTACGAATGTATAAAAATATACTTAGCCATTATTGTAGTTCTGTTATTAATGCAGAAACACAGCTGATTTCTCTAAATGTGACAAAATTGCAAATCAATATTTAAAAAAAAATATTTTATTTTTAACTCTTCTTAATCGTTTACAGATGACTTGAACTAACTTGTGATGGCAAAACATTGAGTAACATATGACCTCTTTAAGAAAAAATGACAACAAACCTTCACTCAAATTGAGCTAGCTTGTCTTCGTTATAGGGGCTTTGCCCCACGACGTCGGCTCCAAGGAGACATTCTTTACAGCCGACAAAGGCTGTACAGCGGTGCTGCTCTGTCGTAGAGTATAGAAAGTCATGCCGTCCCTAGCTTAGTTAGTTTTATATTGATGCGAGGAAGGTCTAAAACAAGCTGACGGAAGTAGTATCTGGAGAGTCGGTATCTTGGTGTTCAACATTGGGTAACGCCAAACAAACCAGCTTACGCTTTCTAAGTATCCCTGCGTACCCAATGGAATGCAGACTATAACTTGATAACCACAAGGGCTTTGTTGGGTGTTTCCATGCCAGTTGATACAGTGATGATCCGGGTCATATATTGAATATTTCTGTAAAGTATATACTATATGAAAGTCATGTCCTTGGGAGAACTGTTTCATGAAACACGGGCCAAATCGTCCCTGTGAAAAGTACGCATCGCATAGAAAAAGGGTTGATGTAATATAATTTTCTGCCAAATGGCAAATTTAGAAAAAATAAGTGTTTGATTTTATTAGGTTAATAATTACTTTTAGTAATTAACTTTATAATTAATACATTTAAAGGGTTCTTTTTAGTTAAAAACATCGTGGGCATAACTGAAAACTATTAAATTCACCCGCATTATAGAGATAGAAGGCGCTCCGTAAAATACAATTAATTTGGTGGAATTTTTAAAACGGGGAGGGTCTTAAGAGGCAACGCAAGGGAACACAAATATAAAGCTAAACTGGGGATCACCATGACTTTTTACACCCTATGACAGAGCAGCACCGCTGTACAGCCTTCGTTGGTTCTAGAAAATGTCTTTCTGGACCCGATTTCGTCCGGCAAAGCCCCTAGAACGATCGAAGACAAGCTTTGGGTGAATGTTTATTGTTGCTTTTTCTTAAAGTACATATGCAAAGGATTTTTTTTCTTTAGCAGTTTGGATGTAAAAAGACGTCATAAAATGGATTTACAACGAAAAATAAAAGTTGAGACCTATGTTTACGGCGCCAAACGAATTTCTAGTTGCCATCCGTGACATTGCGCTTTTTGGCGCGGTCCGATTAGCCCCACTGCCACCTATAGTGTCTGCTTCGCTCTTTCTTTAGGCGACACCAATAGACACTCTTCAAAAGTCCGCGCCAACGCCTGACCGCCATTGACTTGCTCACATGCTCTGAGCATGTATTGGACACGAGAGCTGCCTCAGCATTCGGCTGAGACTCGTTTTCAATCGGTGAGGACTCGAGCCCCAGCCGAATGTCAATGCAGCAGTCGGGTCCCATTTATGTTTCGTCTTGGCATTCTTTTGGTAATGCGAAATATTCGGAACTACGGCTTTGTTATGTATTGTCATGCTTAAGCACTGACTGACAGCTTCAGAAACGCAGGGCATGAACGGCGAACCCCAAGCATCTGCTCGTCGCTGCTTATCAATGATATTGCGGCATTAGGTGATAAGAACGCCAAAGACAGAATCGCTTACGGACATCCACCAACCAGAACGCTCGATTGACTCAATACTCCAATCCAAGTGGACGCTATTGGAATCTGTATACTTTGGGAGCACTGCTAGCCACGGCTTTGTGTAGCATCTTAGAACGCTATCTTTAACTCGTTCTCTTCCTAATACACTCTGCTTCACTATGTAACAACCAGAGTAAAGTCCGATTCATAAAGGTGGGGAAATGACTATTCTAAAAAACTACAGCCCAATGCTCAGTTTTACTAATTTTGGTCCAAATCCAGTTTAGCGTGCAATCCTTAACATGCTAGAAAACTATTTTCTTTTCCAAATCGTGCTACAATAACCAAAGCACAGTTTGGTTAAAAAAAAAAAAAAAAAGGTCCAATGAGCAACCTGTTCAAATCAGGGATAAAACTATAGGCAATGTAGAAAACAAGTTATATAGAGCTGGGAACGTGCTTATAGACCTTCACCAGCTTGTGCTGTGTTGTCCTTTTTTCCTCCCCAGTCTCGGGGTTTTTTGTCCAAAATGTTAAACCTTCACCAGCTCGTTTGGCGCCCTAACGTTTTGTTCGTTAAAAAGGCATCTCGAAGCAGTTACGACATTACATCTTATTGGGGAAACCTGAGCGCTATAGCTTACGTGAGGCCGCTTTGCAATTAATAAAAATTACGCAAAAATCGCTATCAAGATGTTATGGTTAAAAAATGTATCGTCCAACCGAACTACTAATTATACATGACGTCCCTCAGGGCTCTAATATTGTCCCGTTATTATTCCTGAATCCTAATATACGTTATTGATGTAGTAAATATTCTAAATTCCCCCGACAAAGTGCTGTTTGTAGATGTTACGAATGTATTTTTTAATGAAATATGTAAGCAACTTCTGGAAGATTTAGCTTATAATTATTTTGAAAATTTGTCAGAGTGGCTAGAAATAAAACTGCAACACAATCCATCTAAAACCAAATTTGTTATATTCAGGCAAGTGAACAAACGGGACGATAACATAACTGTGATTAAATTCAACGATATCACCTTAGAACAGGTAAAACAACAAAAATTCCTCGGTGTTTGGTTCCACGGATAGCGAGCTCACGTGGATCACGCAAATTACACATCTGAAAACACAACTATCAAGAGCAATTGGATGCATGTATAAAATTACAAATATAATACCGCTCTGGATGAAAAAGTGCATTTATCATTCGCTATTGTACTCCCATCTTTCATATGGTATTTTGTTACGGAGGTACTACGACAATTGGAAATTATAATCATACTCTTAGTATTGCAAAATAAAAGTGCTATGTACACGGACTACCACGGAAACGTGCAGGACTTTCACTGCGAACCACATTACTATATACTTCTAATAGAAAACGCTACCGTGCGTCTACTTTCTCGCACAACACTCGAGAGCCAATCACCGCAACTTACGGGTAATTCAGCGAAGTACATGCGAAACATATGTTTAGACCAAAAAACGCAGTCTGAGTTGTGACATTAAGCAATGCCAAACGTAACGCTTGCATTGCTTAATGTCACAACTCAGACTGCGTTTTTTGGTCTAAACATATGTTTCGGCATCGTCATTCACTGAGCTGCCTCCGTAAGTTACGGTGATTGGCTCTCCGAGTGCTGTGCGGAAAAGTAGACGAACGGGCTTCTTTAGAGTGTATACATAACATGCTAAAAGCAAATCAAATATATTATTTTAAACAGGCACACCTACACAAGAATCAGTTCTATAAAAAATTTCAAAACATTTAAAGACGGGAGAGCTTACTATCTCTGACAAACTAAATTGCAGACGTCCAGAATTCGAACTAATTATGGTAAACAAAAATTATGAATATCAACTAACCGCTATTTTTAATATTTCGGATGATGAGTGTAGTAGTCATCTTAATTTTTCTCATATATCAAATAGATGTAAAACGTTTTCTTATTAATCAGAACATTACGTTTCATATTTAATGTGTCTTGATTTTTACTCTTCACGTATCTGACTATTCATACCCTGTAACAGTCACAAACCTTTTATTTTGTTATTTTAGAAATAGGCCATCCGGGATGTGTTATCGCTGCTAAACATTCCGGTTTCAGTCTGTAGATGCAGTAGTAGTGTGTTTATTTGTTTCGAATTCGGTAGTGCTTTTCAATACGTGATCTTCGTTCTCACTTGGTATTTTAGTCGCTATGCTCTCTTAGTGATTTGTCTTCCCATTTTTAATGATATTAATGAATATGTGTATATAGCAATTGTCTCAATGATTTGTTAAAGGGACACCGACAGGGTATTTATGCTCGCCGAGGTTTTTAGTTGTACGTGACATATGAGAGCCCAACTACCCAGAACAGAATTTGCGGCTCGAAATTCGGTTTCTTTCCGCCCGAAAACCGCCGATCGAGAACTGGCCGGTTTGAGTCGCGCTCACTCTCTTTTCCGTGGTCACGGGCCGTTTTCTAAGGTTTCGACGCGACCACCAAATTTAATCAAAGTCGTGGGTCATTGAAGGCACACAGTCAATATTAAAAATAGAAAAAAACATGAAACCCATTTTTTGTGGCTTCCAAAAAGCTGCAAATACGTTGATTGAAAAAAAAAGGTAGCACAGACAACCGGAAGCATTCTGTGCGTTCACTGCATAATTCTCAACATGGCGTCGTTTCGCGTATCGTGGGACTAGCGGATGGCAGCGGACGACGGGCGTTGGACCTCTACTTCAGAACTGTCGTTCACGGTACCGGCGAATTCTGTCTTCCTTCGAAAGAGAAATTTTGGACCGATCAAAAGAACTGATATTCATCCCGTACGACACGCCCGACCAGCAAGCCGATTGCACGAAGACGTCGCCGAGCCGTCGTCCCTTCTCGTGGCTGAAGACATCGCTCGCTCAAACGTCAAGCACGAAGTGCGTACTTCGAGTTGAATACGCACGCGTACGGTTTCTTTACGAGGTGCGAATGTGGCCTATGCGTGGTGCTGCCCGACTTCCAGCCGGGAGTGCATGTATTGAAGGGAAATCGGCAGCAAACTTCCGACATACAGTCTACCGGCTGCATTACTACGCATGAATAGAGTTCCTTCAGTAGCTCAGTGGAAAGACGTCCGCTTCACACGCAGCGGGCACGGGTTCAATCCCTGGTGTGGGTGTACCATTTTTTTTTTTGTCAAGCATTTTGCGATGTTTACATTTCTTTTTTTACAATTATCACTGAAAAAAAACAATTGTTGTGGACGATACGTCGCTGAACTAAATGGTATGGGATTCCATTTTTGACACCTGCGAACTCAATGTAGTCACTTTCCACAAAATGCAAGGAGCATATGAATCGGGTAGCGTCCGCTTTCCGAGCTTCGCGTAACTGTTCTACAGGAATTGCAGCCAGCCATTGATCCCGACCCGTTGATCTTTCGGAAACTTGTGCACTCTGCCGCACAATGCCACTTTCAGATGCAGGACATGTGAGGCAGCTCTTCACGCAACATCTTGGGAGTATTCTTTTCGGAGCCGATCACGGGAATTCACCACGGGCACTCACTACTAATTGCCAACACTTAAATGTACAAAACAACTCATCTTGAAGTACAGAACAGCGAGCGGAACAAACATAACTGCAAAGGAATCGCACGGCGAACGATCTCAACGCATTTCGTCTGCTACGTGCGAGAGAAGAAAAAAAACCGCACGGTCGGGTGTAGCCACGTGACTTCCGCCACTCACTCTATCCTCTCCACTTCTCCGTGCGGTGCGGGAGTTTCGGTTTCGGTTTCGAGCAGTTGCGTTTTTTGGCTTTATTAAAAAAATACGTGACTCTGTAGCAAAATATTAATTGGGTAGTATTCCGACACCATAATAAATCGCCTGACAAAAAAGGAAAAAAAATATTGGGGGTGTCAGTGTCCCTTTAATGTTATCTATGCATTTTTGTTTTATTATAATACATCTGGTTGCTCATTTAACTTGGCGCTAGTTGAACTTTAATGGGCGGAGGAACTCG